>BCLF01000297.1:0-16874 GCA_001602275.1 Zoysia japonica
GGCGGGAATAAATATACTCCATATATGGAATGCCGCTGGTCCTCACTGCTCACTGAAAGGCTGAAAGCAGTTGTTACCATGAAATTTGATGTGGCGTAGGGATGTACTCTAAAGTGGAATAGTCATCATATTCTATATTTAATATAAATTGTGTAGGTATTTAAAAATTTGAATTAGATGTGGATTCGTAAATATAGCCACTTGCATCCCTATAGCAAGGTAACAACATCAGCATGGCACACTAGACGTTGGATAGATAATGCCCAACGTTCAGCTGAGCTCGTTAATTTATTCCATAGAAAATTAGACATGGGGACACATGTAAAAGACAGCCAATATGGTTGTACCTTGCTCACAGGAATATATAGGTACGTGTGACTTTTCAAGAAAAGGGAAAAAAAAAAGAGAACGGAATAAAGTGCCTACTGTAAAATAAAGTAACATATATCAAATCTGGAAATGTGGTGGTATTCCAAAAGCTACCACTAACCTTTTCGACCGATCGTCGCATATCTAAGCTGCAGCTTCTCAAGTCACGACGCCACTTGATGCATTGGCATCTCGACAAGGTTTCATTTACCGATTGAACCAGTAACCGGTCGAAAATCGGTGGAACCCGTTAGAAATGCAGAAAATAGGTTTTGAAACAAAAATTATTTGGTTTTCCTGTTTAATGCTCAATTTTTTTCAAAAACCAATCAAATCCGAAAATCGGTGGAAACCATTAATGCAAAAAATAGGTTTTGAAAATAAACCATACGGTTTTTCCTCTTTACTCACGCGTGCTACAGATTTTGGATCGAGCCAAGGCGCTTCCGCATTGTACTTGTGTCGGCACCCTATTTTCGGAATTGCACTGTGATACACGTATCAGTCCCTAGATCAATAGCTGATACGCACAACACAACAGAATGTATATCAAACGCATACTTCAAAAAGAAAAACTAACCTGAGACAGAACTTTTAGTTGCAACACCGTGAGGATCTCTACGATCCTACACCGATTGACCAACTAAAAGCAGAGCAGGCACGAAACACTAGGGCTCAAATTCACAAGCAAACTTGAGAAGCAGAACGAAACCAGCACAACACCTACGCGAACCTCACTGTCTAAAACCACAAATATAGATGAGTGAGTACATAAGGTACTCAGCAAGCTTCAACACTAAGCAAAGATATAAATATAAATGCACATTGCTTGTAGCAAGGATGAGGCAGCCAAGTTCATGTTGCAAAAAGCCAGTTTTATGCAAGGTTCACTACAGAAGATTTCAAAAGGGAGTGAAAGAATTTATTATCCATATTTTAATAAGTTGAGCCTGAGGGAATATAAACCATTCCCGCCAGTTCCCTAGTTTTAACTGGAAGGGCCTCCACTATCCCCTCTAGATACTTTCCAAACAATGGGTAGCTACACCCACTCATACATCAAGATAGTATAGAAAATCTAATCGTAGAGCGCCCGAACAGTAGCATGTCAATACCGTGACAACGGCCTATCCGAAAAGATTTTTAACTCTGCAGAAGTTGTACACTGTACCCACAGGTTATGCTACTTTTGATCATTAGAGTTGCATAACGTCTATCCCACATTTACGCCCTTTTTCACAGATTCCACCCAAGGTGCAAACAGGGGCCATCCCTCAGGGTTTTTCAGGCCGTCGATGACGCGTTGGTACATTTCCGGAGCCGGGTCGTGAATATCCACCGCATTCATGCCTTTTCCTGGTCCCCTCCAATCCCGGGTATTACCAAACCAGAGGCTATATCCGTGGGCTTACGCTCCCATAACGCGGGCAATTACCGTCGAGGGCCAGGCAGCGAGTCATCTCACGCCCTTCTCCTGTTCCCTTGTGTCTTCACTACCGACCCCCCAGTGGTTCGATGTGAAAAGAATACGTAGAGGGTGTAAGTCCTGCTCAAAATGTACAGGTTCTGTGGTTGCACGGGAATTACCAAGTCGATGGCTAACGAACCGGTCCTTATACGACAGGGGTGACGGTCTCGTCCACGGCAGGAGGACCACAGCGAAGCCTACACACCTATCACCATCACTTCAGGTGAGCCCCACCCCACGGCTAGAAACATCCCCTCTTCACCTAGCACCAGTTGTTCTAATCTCGCCCCTTTTATTTATACTCACACCAGCAAACTCTTTTAATTCATTTTGCAAATTAATGGTATATGGTGTGACGGCGCAGAGCACCGTAAATGGGGTCCTAAGCAGATCTAGCACAAGGTAATATCCGTTCCGTAAAACTATCTAGGAACATAATCTCTAGGGTTATCAAGGACACGTCGTCAATGGTTTTCAAGGAAAGTATTCATAGCTATGCAGCAAGTTACTGACATAAATATAAATACCTAAGAACAAGTGAGATTATGACTAACACAATGTTTCAAACCAAAATATCATGCATAGCAGAATAAACAGGCACTATAGGAGCATTAGCAAATTATAGGTTCCAATATGAGGTTAGAGCTTGCCTGCAAACTCTTTAATCTTTAAGCTTGAGGTTGGAGGCTTCTTATTCAAGATCTCAATCTTCAATCTCTGGCTTCGCGCCCAATCTACAAGCTTCTCTTCATACGTAGATTTTCTGGTTCCTCTTGAGGCTTGACTCTTTCTTACACTCAACGTTATCTACGCGAAAGAAAAGCCTAATAAAACTACTGCGAAAGAAACAAAACTCAAGAAGGAGCAATAAAATCCAAAGAACTCCAACTAAGAACTAGATAACACCGCGAGGAAAACTTAGGGCAAGTCATGCATGTTGCGGTGCCTATTGACTTAAAGTGAAGTTCAGTGAAGGGTTAAAATGCACTCTCGCTAGTACGAGCGGGAACGCGGTGTGTAGCTTATGTCATTTTGTGCATACCTTAATAATTTAGAATTATTTACTATTTGTTGGAAATTATATTTATTCTAATTGATACTTAGTGATTAAGCTATATTGTGAGTGCATGGTGTGTGATTCCGAGAAATGGGCTCATGAATGAGTTATCTGTGCGTATCGTGCACTTGCACTTATCGTTGATCTGTACTTATATCAAAGAGTCATTGTTTTAATATGTGAGCGTGACCTATGATTGTACGTGTACTAGTATGTGCTAATGCAAGGTAGATGCATAAGTATTCTAATCAGTATATGCTTATTCCTAACATGCTCGTAGGTGGTCGTGTATCTAGCTATTAACTATCTAGTTATGCTGCTAGTGCGAGTAGGTGACACGTGCACTAACGTGTGCTGATGTGTTGAACGTGCTTTCTGGTGACTAGTTTCTTGACTATATTATACAATTGAACTCCTACACTAAGTAGATGGTATTAATTATGGTGCGGTGATGGGCATATTATCATCATTAACTATCTAGTTTGTACCCACCTGAGTGTATTACTTTAGGTAATTAATGATTAATTACCTAGTTTAATGTATATAGTTAAACTTTTAAAACTAGCAAGTGGTACATGTGTGGGTGAATGTAAGACAGAATGCTTATAGGCTGCTATCTAAGTATTCGTTTATTTTCTCAATACTTTAGCCACCAGTGCGCAACTATTAGTCCTATATTTCTATTTTTAAATTAGATTACTTAGTGTTACCTTGGATATGTCTACTAGTACGTGCTGAGTAGTGAATTTATGCCAAGGTGGAGTGCATCTTAGTTCAATTTTAGTTTATGCTTGGCTATGCATTATATCTAAAGACTTGCACTAACAACCGATAAAATCGCAAGAAGAAACAACGATTAAACTCAGCGAAAAGCTTACCATTAAACGAACCGACAAGATCGGATGTTGGCCGAGACTTGAACGACTTGATGTGGTGAAGTTCGAGGTAATGGTTTCAACGGCGTCGAGGATACTGAAAACAGGGTTGAGGTGTGGACTGTGGAAATCAGGGTTCTTCGGGTATTCGAGGTCCACAGTGGATCCCAGTGTTTGGGGTGAGTTGGGTTTGCTTTACTGAAATTACTGTGAACTTGGGTGAGTTCACTGTAATCCAGTTGTGTCCTAGACAGAGTTCACGGTGAAACTACCGTGTCCAGTCTAGGGTTCATGATGGGTTTACCGAGGTATTACCATGAGCCGGTCAAGGTTTCATGGTAAGGTTGCCGTGAACGGGCCAAGGTTCACGGTGAACTGGGCTCGGCCCGTGTCCAAAGCCGTGGACACTGGTGGATGCTCGTGTCTGTTTCTAGGGACGCTCGGGACTGCAGACGCGGGGAGGTGTCCGTGTCCGTGGCCCCAAGACACGGAGTGTGGACCAGGTCCGAACGGAACGTGTGTGTTCACGTCTAATCCTAGGTTTCTCTCAATTGGGACTCTTTGCGGGGCATGTCAGTGGGGTCTATGGTGCTGTGGCTGTGGACTAGCTAGGTTTCACGGTGAATTGAGGTTATGCCTGTGTTCAGAGTCATGGACACATGTATGCGTCCATGCCTTTGACTGTGGACACGGGTCCGTGGCTGTGTCCGAGGTGGATACGCGAACACGTGTCCGTGTCCGTGAACCTAACGTCCGTGTAGAAGTCAATGTGAGCGTGTGCAGTGTGTGGACAGCTCACCGGATCATACAGCCCACTGGTCAGAGACCAGGGTCACACCTCTTCTTGTGCACCTGTGTCGTGGCATAATACTGCACAATGTCTGAACCCCGGGGATACGCATGAGTCACGACTGTGTCATTGGGTGTGGACACGTGAGTCATCACCGTGTCCAGGGAAGGGATCGAGGTCACGGGTGTGTGACCGTGGCCGAACTCGATTCGGGTCACAGGAACGTGGCTGTGTCTGTGATCGTGGACACACGACTGTGACCGTGTCCGAGGACATGAGGCTGCGACCGGGTACGTGCTCTAGGACACGTGTGAATGGTTCAGCCAGCTACCATGTTAAGAACACGTGCCAACTACCGCGTCCAACCCTGAGGGGGTGTGTGTGTGATGATTCTGCAATTTACAGGAATGAATAGTGATCTTGATGTAAAATGAATAGGACTAATTTGTAATCAAAACAGGAGATTAGGGAGCTTTCTGTAATAACAGGCCCAAGACTAAATTGTAGATAATCCATAGGTCAGAGGCTTCCTACAAAGGTACTGGATCTAGATTTTTATGTGAAGAAATTGAAGGGCCTTGTTGCAAAAAGGGAGTTTACCATGGGGCCCCTCCAACTTTTCCCCCAAATCAGATTGGGTCCCTGGCCACTGGTTCTGGAGCGCACGGCCACAGGCCGGTTCACCTGCGCGCGTCGTGAGTCGCGGCGGCGGCCAGGCAACGGATGGCCAGAGGGCCGCGGGGCCCAGGCAGCGGAGCACCAGAGCGGCCTGGACGACCTTCTGACGGGCACCGCGAGGCAACGGAGGTGACGCAGTGCGCCAGTGACAGAAGGATGCGGCGCGACGACAGCGCCGTACGGCACCAAGCCGCAAGATGGCTGGAGAAGTTGGGTGCTCGGTTGGAGGAGGAGGACAGCTCGATGGTCCTCTCTGTGAGCTCAATCGGGCTAGGGAGGTGGCAGACAGCGCTGGCACCGGCCAAGGCGGCGCGCGGCGGCGGGCTTCCGACCGGGCGTGGCGTCGGTGACGCGTCGGCTGAACTGGACCCTCAGGCAGTGGAGGAGGTCGTGGAGGAAGCACAGGATGGCACTGAGAGCTAGTGCCCGCGAGGAGGCGCTCCTGCTCGCCGAGTTCGCCGAGGATGAGAGTGGCAGGGCCTCGGCAGCGTAGACTCGCTGGGCATGCTGTTCGACTGGTGGGAGCGAGAGCATTCATTTCGTTCTTATCCAGGTACAGCGCGATGGACAGCTAGATACCTCTGTGTTGCTCATGCAGGTCTTACGGCAAGGTGCCACCAACTTGCCGTGAAATGATGCAGCCGTTTACTGTGGGCACCGGTGGTTTTGAGTCAAGAAACAAGTAGCACTGACACTAGCCAGTGGGGTTTAGGTGATTTTTCGTTCGGCAACAAAGAGTCCAGTCAGACTTAGCAGTAAAGTATTTTGAAGACAGAAAAGAAAGAGCAAATAAATTTCAGTAGAATTGAGATTTGGTGGGATGGATCTGTAGCAGATGCTTCACAATATAAATTTTATGCTTCACGTTTCAAAGGGAATTGGTAGTTATGGAATTTTGACAGTGATTAACCATTAAGAGGCTGTATGCTGGAAGAACAGATTATTTATCCAACGGCTTGTATATTTTCTTGGAAAACCAAACTTTTGGAGCTCGGATGAGTTTGAAATTTTGCGGAGTGGTAGAACATTTTAGGAAGGACAACTTTTCTTTTGGGCTCGTCTCCAAATTTAGTTTTGGTTTTGCTCTACAAAATTTGGAGTTTTGTTCTACAAAATTTGGAGGACAAGAAGTTGTTTAAAAGGAGTAATTTAATTTGAAGGAGGTCAGATAGGATTCAAAGAAATTGACGGTTTTGGGAATCAAGGAATTCGGTAGACTTGGAACTCAAAAAGATTGAGTTCAAAGGAGTTGAACGGATTTGGAATTTAAAAGAAGTTGGTTGAGCGGAATTTGGGATCGAGGACTAAGAAATCAAAAGAACGCAATAAAACAAACGGTAAAGAAAAAGAAAACAAAACGGGGGGTCAATCACTCGACACACTTCCAATTTTAAAATATTTAAATTTTCCAATTAACTGGGTTTTAATTTAGTGAGGTTTTTGCCTTTTGAAATAGGAAGGAGAAGAGACGATGAGAAGTAGAAAGAAAGCGTTAGGGCTATTGTTAGCGAAATTTTGAATTTCGCATTTTTAAACTTTTCCTAAAATTCGGGATGTCACAACTTGTGTTCTTGAGTTCATACGATTTGATCTCTCTCGCCCCTAGACATAGGGTACTACACCTCTCGACGTTCCGAACTAGGTTAACCTTTGAGTCTTTCGTAGACTAGGGCATTTGAATATGAAGAACGCATAAACTCACTCTTCGATTACGTAAATTTTACTGTGCCGGTGGTCAGAACACCGACAGTTTTGGAAGAAAATGAATAAAATCTTAGCAAGAATTGAATTTTAACTTCATGTACGTAGAATTACATCGACCATTTGTTCGGGCATGCGCGCATCGATAAAAAGCAGTAAGGCCAGTTTTTGGTACTACTCCTATAATATATGGGACCGGCAGCCAAATCAAACCGTGGAGGAGCCTTTCTATGTATTGGCCGAGATTCTCTGCTCAAATGGTACGTTCTAGGAATGGTGAAATTTTTTATTACGGTACTTAAGAGGTGATCCCTCCATTTGAATTAATCATATTGTTTTAAACATCATCATTTAGAGAATGAAGAGAGTACACAATAAACAAATCTGTTTGTACATAGTATTACCTGTGTGGTTTTAGTTGGTAATAGATCTGTCAGAGAAGATGTGGTACAGAATCTGTAGCTACTTAATTAGGAGTAGTCTATTAAGAATAGTCTATACGTACGACACGCCTAAGCTTCTTCTCCAACAAGAAAGCTCACATATAATTCCCTGAGTGTTCCCTACCCTCCCTACCCGCCAGCTCCGAGGGCCAAGGCGCGTGATCCCTACCATCTAGCTGGCAACGTTCGTCAGCGCCTCGAGGAGCATCGTGACGTTCGTCACACTATCAACGCACGAAAGCAAGCCAGAAGCGAGCGCTACGCCGAGTCCAGGCGAGAGCGGTCTCCCGACCTTTGCCGTGTCGGCGCAGCTACGACCACGTCCGGAGCCTCAGTCCTGATGAGGTCGGGCCCCAAGCGTTCGAGTCCCACATCCGGAGAGCACCTTTTCCTTAAAGATTCCGCAATCCGACCAACATCGTCCGATACACTGGTAAGACCAACCCTGCCAACTGGCTTAAGGATTATCATTTTGCGTGCAGAGCCGGTGGCGCCGACGAGCTATTCGTCATCCAGTACCTGCCACTCTTCCTGTCTGACTCGGCCAGGGGGTGGCTCGAGCACCTTCCCAGACACAGCATCTACGACTGCGCCGACCTCCGTCGCGCCTTCGTCGGCAACATCTTGGGGACCTACGCCCGCCCGAGTAACTCTTGGGATCTGAAGAACTGCAAGTAAAACACTGGCGAATCGCTCCAAGACTACATCCAGTGCTTTTCAGGCAACCGAAATGAGCTGCTCGACGTGAGCGACGTCGACGTCATCAACGCCTTCAGCTGCGGCACGACATCAAAGGCGCTCGTCCACAAGCTGGGGTGTAAAAACCCTCGAATGGAGCACGCCCTTCTCGACATCGCCACCACCTTCGCTACCGGGAAGGAGGCTGTCGAAGCCAATTTCGACCGAGATCCGACCAAAGACAAGGAGAAATACAAGGCCGACCTCAAGAACGACAACCGCTCTGACCAACGCTCCGACCGCAAGGACGGTCGGGACGGGGGTGGCTCAAGCAGCAAGAAGCCGAAGAACCGCTGGTACGACGAGGAGTTCGTGGGCGTCACCGAGCGGCCGCCCCGACCTTAAGCAAAAAAGCCGGTCGACCACAACAACTACTTCGAAAAGATGCTAGACAAGAGCTGCACCAACCACGTGACCCTCATCTGACACACCTTGCGGGATTGCCACCACATGCGAGCCTTCTACAGAGGTCACTTCCGACTCGACTCTCGTCAACCTCTAAATCCCGACCCTCCTGCGAAGAAGGCCGAGGGTAACACCTACAACACCATCCCTGAGCCGGAGGACTGCCTTATGATCTTTGACGGGCCGGTGGCTTACGAGTCACGACGCCACCGAAAGCAGACACGACAGGAAGTCAACCTCACCGACCCCGCTGTGCTCACATACCTCAAGTGGTCAGAGGTCCCAATCACCTTCAACAGGTCCGATCACCCCGACTACGTGCCTCAACTGGGGCGCCTGCCCCTAGTGCTCGATCCGATCATCAGCACCACGTGTCTGACTAAGGTCTTCATGGACGGAGGCAGCGCCCTCAATATTCTCTACATCGACACCTTCAAGGCCATGAAGCTCTCGGAGTCCAACCTCCGTCCGAGCAACGTTCCGTTTCATGGCGTCATCCCCGAGGGGTAGCGCGGTGCCCCTGAGTCAGATCACCTTGCCAGTCACCTTCGGCGACCGTGACAACTTCAGGACGGAGAAGCTCATCTTCGAAGTGGTCAACTTCTTCGGCGTCTACCATGCCATCCTTGGCCGGCCTGTCTACGCCAAGTTCATGGCCATCCCAAACTACATCTAACTCAAGCTCAACATGCCGGATCCCAAGGGGGTCATCACCGTCACATCTCGCTTCAAGCACGCCTCGTCTGCGAGCAGGAGAGTTATAAGCTGGCCGTCGTCCTCGCAGGGTCGGCTCAACTCGAAGAGATCCGCAAGTCCCAGATGTTGGCTTCAACCCTCGACTCTAAGCCTTCAACCTCTATGTCTTTCGAACCCGCCAACGACTCCAAGGAGATCGTCCTCGACCACGCCGACCCAACCAAGAAGGCCAGAGTCAAGACAGCGCTCTCCGACAAATAGAAAAGTGCGACTTTCTCATCTGGAATCAGGACGTTTTTGCCTGGGCACCGTCTGATATGCCGGGCATCTCGAAGGAGGTCACCGAGCACTCTCTGAACATCATCCCCGGCTCTCGACCGGTGAAGCAACGACTCCGACGCTTCAATGACGAGAAGCGCTGCACCATTGGGGAGGAGATTGACAAGATGCTTGATGCTAAGTTCATCAAAGAGGTCTACCACCCTTAGTGGCTATCCAACCCTGTAATGGTTAAGAAGAAGAATGGGAAATGGACAATGTGCATTGACTACATGAGTCTCAACAAAGTATGCACAAAGTATCTGTTTCCTTTGCCGCGCATAGATCAGGTGGTCGATTTCACCGCCGGCTGCGAAACCCTTAGCTTTCTTAATGCGTACTCCGGGTACCATCAGATATCCATGCGCGGCTCCGACCAGCCGGCTACGTACTTTCTTACGCCGTTCGGCTCGTTCTGCTACATCACCATGCCATTCCGGCTCAAGAATGCCGGCGTCACATATCAGCGTTGCATCCAAAAGTGCTTCCACAGCCAACTAGGTCGGAACCTAGAAGTTTACGTCGACGACATCGTCATCAAGACTCGGCAAACGGCCGGCCTCATTGAAGTCCTGGAGGAAACCTTCGCCAACCTCCGAAAGTTTTGCAACAAGCTCAACCCCGAGAAGTGCGTCTTTGGCGTCCTCTCTAGCAAGCCCCTCGGGTTCGTCATCACCGAGCGAGGCATCGAAGCCAATCTCGAAAAGATCGCCGCCATCCACAACCTCGGACCCATCAACAACGTCAAGAGTGTCCGGAAGCTCACTGGGTGCTTGGCAGCATTGAGTCTTTTTATCTCCCAACTGGGTGAGAAGGCCATGCCTTTTTACTGACTCTTTCGAAAGTCCAATCGTTTCACCTGGACCGTCGAGGCCCAGAAAGCATTCGAGCAACTGAAGAGCCAGTCTTGACCGCTCCGACCTCTGCCGCTACTCCTCTACATTTCTACAACTACGAAGGTCGTCAGTACTGTCCTCATCTTCGAGCGGTAGGAGGAGGGCTGTGCCCTGAAGGTCCAGCGGCCCGTCTACTTCATCAGTGAGGTATTAGCCGACGGCAAGACTCGCTACACTCAGGTGGAGAAGCTGCTCGATGCATCCTCATCACCAGCCGCAAGGTTCGCCACTACTTCAATAGCCACTCCATCCGGGACGCAAAGATGTGGTCGGGCGCATCGCTATATGGGCTATGGAACTCATGAGCCACAACATCACCCACGTACCTTAGCAAGCCATCAAATCCCAAACCCTCACCAACTTCATCGTCGAGTGGACCGAGGCACAAAAACCACCAGATCCCGTCGACCTCGAGCACTGGACTATGTTCTTCGACGGCTCTTGACGACTGAAAGGCTCGAGGGCTGGCGTCGTTCTCCTCTCTCCCACGCGAGACATGTTCTGGTACGTACTGCAGATCCACTTCTCTGCCTCCAATAACGCTGCAGAGTATGAAGCATTGCTACATGGCCTCCGAATGGCCATCACCCTCGGTGTCTGACGTCTCTACATCAAGGGCGACTCCGAGCTCGTCGTAAACCAAGTCATGAAGATATCAAGCTGCCGAGACCCCAAGATGGAGGCTTACTGCCAAGAAGTTCACAAGCTCGAAGATAAGTTCAATGGGCTCGAGCTCCATCACGTTCTACGCCGTGATAATGAAGCGGCCGATGCCCTTGCCTGGATGGCCTCAGGGCGAGATCTGATCCTCGACGATATCTTTCTCAAGGTCCTCTCTAAGCTAACGATCAAGCTCAAAGATGATGCCGCCAACCCCCAGGTCTAGGCGGCAGTCGGCGAGCAAGCTCCATCTCTTGAGGCACAGATTATGGCCATCATCTCCGACTGGTCCCAAGACATCTACGCTTTTCTCCAGGACGGTATCCTTCCGGCTGACACCACCGATGCCCGACGGGTTTCGCGTCGGGCCAAGGTCCACATCATCATCGATGATGAACTCTATAAGCGGAGCCCCAGCGGCGTTATCCAGCATTGCATCCCTCAGGTGGAGGGACTCCATCTCCTCGACGACATCCACTCGGGCATTTGCGGGCCTCACGCCGCTCTGAGGACCTTGGTCGAGAAGGTTTTCCGCCAAGGGTTCTACTGGCCCACAGCGATCCTCGACGTCGAGAAGCTCATTCGCTCCTGCAGAGGGTGCCAATACTACGCTCGACAGACGCATCTGCCTGCTTAGGAACTCCAGACGATTCTGATCACATGGCCCTTTGCAGTCTGAGGGCTCGACGTCCTCAGGCCTTTCCAGCCAGCACTCGGGGCTTCACCCACCTCTTCATTGCCATTGACAAGTTCACTAAGTGGATCGAGGCCAAGCCGGTTCGCAGCATCACTTCCGGCCGAGCCATCGAGTTCATCCGTGACGTCATCTGCAGATTCGGGGTCCCGCACTCCATCATCACCGACAACGATACACAGTTTACCGGGCATATTTTTTAGGAATTCTGCGAGGAGTACCACATCCGACTCGACTTCACTTCCGTGGCCTATCCGAGGACCAACGGTCAGGTTGAGCGCGCCAATGCAATGGTGCTCCAAGGATTGAAGCCTCGCATCTACGACTCCATCAGGCAGATGGTCGGGCGGTGGGTCAAAGAACTCCGTCCGTGTTGTGGGGCCTACGAACTACCCTCAATAGAACTACGGGGTTCACCCTTTTCTTCATAATGTTTGGAGCTAAAGTTGTGCTGGACCGACCTCAACTAAGACTCTCCGAGAATTGGAGCCTATAATGAAGAAAGATCTGAAGCGACGCGACAAGATGCTCTGGACCAACTGGACAAAACACGCGACGTGGCGATCCAACGATCGGTCAACTACAAGCAGAGCCTACGATGACTACACGCTCGGCGCGTCAAGGGTCAGGCCTTCAACGTCGGCAACCTTGTGCTCAAGAGAGTGCAGGGCAAGACCGACCATCACAAGTTGTCTCCACCCTGGGAGGGACCTTATGTAATCAAACGAGTCTTAAGATCCGACGCCTACAAATTGGTGACCGAAGGCGGCAGAGAGCTAGCCCACGCCTGGAATATCGAGAACCTGTGTAGAAAATCGAGAACCTGTGTTGTTTCTACGCATAATAAAATCAGCTAAGTTTTTTTGTGCCCATCTAATTTTTTCACATAACTACTTTAGACGGCGAAGCGTAGCCAGCCTAGCCACCCTTCGCCGCCCGAGGGCTATTTTCGGTGTCCCCGTTTAAGGGTCGGATCGTCCACCCTTCTCGTTTTCTTCAAGGCTTCGTGCCTCGTTCCTTCACTAAGGCTCCTCGCCTCGCTTTCCATCAGAGGCTCCGCGCCATGTCTCTCTAAGCCTCCGTGCCTTCTTCATCTCCTCGAGGACTGACCCCTCGGCCCGTGCCCAGCTCACGGGTGACCCTCGGACATGCCAAAGTGGACTATGAGCACATTCGTTTGAGTACTTCCTTGTGGCTAACGATCCGACCCCGCGTTGGAAACGCTCTACAACTGTATCGAGCCTGACACTCGACTCTACGAGCTATATCCGACCCAGTCGCTGGATCAACGCCCAACGGATTACGAAAAACGCTAAGTGTGAAACACTTTCGACAGCACAGAAGGGGTCGAAAACATCGATTCGCATAAACTTCGAATGCAAAAGTTCACATTGTTTTGAAGCTATTTACAAACGAATTTCTAACTACAGATACCACACTAGACACGAGGAGGCACGTGGCCGAAGTGTCCCCAAAGGAAGTTCGGCCTCTGCCGGTAGCGAGAGATGATGTCCTAAGCTTGGGGCTTCACTTCATCGTGCAACCTCACCATCTCTTCTTCCGACGTCCCAACGGCGAACCCCTCGGAGATGCGCCCAAGGTCGGCATCGGGATAGTGCGATCAGGTGTGCGCCAGGGTCAGCGCCGCTCCGTCCTACAGCGCTACCACCGGCTCAGTGCTGATGAGCCCCAAGAGCAGGTTCAGGACTCGAACCGCGTGGTCCATAGCGACGGCACCTTCACAGGCGTCATCAAAGACTTGACGCAGCAGGGAGCGAACTCTCCCGCGCAATGCCCGGAACTCCCCAACCGCATCTGCGTCAAACATAACACTAAGGGTTCGACCCCCAAAGGACAACGAGCAAAGTAAGTACTTACCATCCTGATCCTTCTTTGCAGCTTCGGCGGCAGCGCGTTCTCCCGTCAGCTCCCGTTGAAGCTGGGCCACCGTCGCCTCATGAGCCTCCTGCTCCTGTGCCAAGCCGGTGGCCGACGACTCTTTCACCTTTATCAGCTCCGTCGAAAGCTCCTTGATTTCGTCCTCGGCCACCACAAGGCGCGAATCCGAGGAGTCTCGGCTCCCCCAGGCGAGGCGGCAAAGCTCCTCGGACCAGGCAAGGGCGCCTTCGGCTGACTCTTGGGCCCCTGCGGCAGCGTGCACCTGATCCCGCAGCTCCTCCATCTCCTTAGCGTTGCGGTTGACTTGTTTCTGGAGCTCTGTACGACCCAGCGAACATCAACAGGCTGACCAACCAAGCAAACCAAGAGGCAAAGAGACAGGGACGCTTACTTATGGCGGCGTGCCAGGTGGCTGCGAAGTCCTCCCCGTACTTCTTCCCCGCGCGCAGCCGAGCTACCTCCCTCTGGGTTTCGATACCCGGCTCGAAGAAGATCTGGGCACGATGCTCCGCCGCCTCCACAGCGCGGCGCCATTAGGTGGCAATCCTCCTGGCCTCGTCACGATCGGCGCGAGTCTTCCTCAACACTTCGCGCAGCACGTCGACCTCAGCCTGGATGGGATCCTGCAAAGGATAGCCTGCCGACCCTCAAAGGGTCTCCTGCAAAGCCCTCCGTTTAGCAGTACAGCTAACTAAGGTTTCGTAAAAATTGACTCAATAAAAATTTCTGACTTACCCGACATTGACATGCATATGAATCTTCGAAGACGTCCTGGCACTCAGCCAAAGACTCCAGCACGCCGGGAAGGCGCGTGATAGCCTCGGCGGCACGTTGGCTCGCCATCGATGCTTAGCCGTCGAGGTACGCCCACGCCTCCCTGACCGCCTCAATCCGAGGCTGCGCCGGCTCACTCTGCTCCTCCGTTGTGACATCCCGAATTTTAGGACAAGTCTAAAAATGCGTAGTTCAAAATTTTTCTAACTTTAACCCTAACATCTTTCTTTCCACTTCTCACCTCTTCTTTTCTTTCCTATTTCAAAAGGTGAAAACCTCACTAAATTAAAACTTATCTAAATTAAAGAATTCAAAATATTAAAATTTGAGGTGTGACAAGTGATTGAGCCCCTTTTTGTTTTTCTTTCCCTTACTGGTTGTTTTACAGCGTTCTTAATTCTAATTAATTGAATCCTGAGTCCAACCAATTCCCTAGAAATTTTGGATCCATTTAACTCCTGTGAACCTATTGCTTTTGAATTTCAGACCCATTCAAATTCTTTGAATTCAACCCTTCTGAATTCCAAATCCTATCGAACTCCTTGAATTCCAAACCAGGCCAATTCTTTTGATCTTTTTGACCTCGTCCGAATTAATTTACTCCTTCCGGATAGCCATTTATTTCTCGAATTTTATAGAATAAAATGTATTCAGAATTTGAAGATAATCCTAAAACGAAAGTTGTTCATCCTGAAAATTTCTTCAACCCTGCAAAATTTCACGTTTATCGGAGCTCGGCAAATTGACCTTTTGAAGGAAAAACAGAGGTTGCTGCTGAAATTCTAGAAAATCAGAAAAATCCGCGGGTCCCACCTGTCAGCGTCTTCACCCTTCTCCATCCCTATCTCCTCCTCTCCTGTCTTCTTCCTCGCGCCGCTTAGCCAGCGCACCATCATGCGCGCTGCCACGCGCCCTACCACGCGCCGCGCGCACGACATCCCTGCCTCTCTCACTCTCCCGAGACCACATACCACCCCCTCCCCTGCATCGAAGCGGGCTCAATCGACCTCACCTCCTCCGCTGCCGACCACCCCATCACTGAGCGCCGCCGTAAATTCATGCCCTCCGGCGAGCTGCTCCCCTCCCGGCGTTGAGTGCACCATCTCCATGGCCTCTTCTACCTCTGAACCCAGTCAATTTTGGCGAAACATGGCCGGTGCGGAGCCCCCGCCGTGCACCGCCGGGGCGTGCTGTTCACCTCCGTGGATGGCCCTCCACGGCGCTTCTCCGGCTTGCCTGCGCCCATGTGGAGCTCCACCACGCCGCCCTCCTGCTCCTCTGCCACCTTCCGAGCCACCTTTGCCTGTCCCGCGGGCTAGCACCGTGGCCGCCGCCCTGCTCTGCCTCCACTCCGCCGCCAGCGCTCGTCATCGGCTCTCTGGCTTCCTCGAGCACAGGGAGAGTTTCAGCACGCCACCCTGCCCTTCCTCCGGCCGAGCCGCCAGCCATCCAGCCGGCGAGCCGCCCCAACGCCGACGAGGTCCATGGCGACGGCGTGGACTGGCTCCAGCCGCATGAACCGCAGAGCATGGGCGAAGCCCACGGCTCTTCAGTTGGAGAGTGAAGCCACCTGGGTAAAAGCCCCTTTTGCAGTAATACCCCCAGACTTCTTTGAAATTTATATTTAATTGATATGCTTTGGCAGATTGGTCCTCCGGGAGTTTTTGCTATTTGCGATTTAGTCCTTTTCACTATTACATCAAGACTCCCGTTCATTTCGGTAATTGCAGAAACACCCACACCCACATCACGAGGATTGGACACGGTAGTCGGCACGTGTCCCTGACACGGTAGCTGGCTTATCCGTTCACATGCGTCCTGGAGCTCGGACACGGACACCTTTCTGTGGTCCCGAATCGAGCTTGGACACGGTCACGCTTCCATGACCCCCAGTCGGGTCACTACCGGACTCGGAGGACGTGTCACGATTTCACGATTCCACGCGTCCACGGACACGTCACGATTCCACGTGTCCACGGACACGTCACAGTTTTCACGTGTTCACGGACACGTCACAGTTTTCTCGTGTACACGGAAACCCCGAACTTTTCCCGACCCACGAAAACCCCGAACTTTCCCGATCCACGGAAACCCCGAACTACCCGTGATCCCCGAATTTCCCGTGATCCCCGAATTTCCCGTGAACCCCGAACTTTCCGAAAACCCCGAATTTCCCGTGATCCCCGAATTTCCCGTGAACCCCGAACTTTCCGAAAACCCCGAACTTCCCGTGATCCCCGAATTTCCCGTGGATCCCCGAATTTCCCGTGATCCCCGAACCTTCCCGTGAACCCCGAACCTTCCCGTGAACCACGAACTTTCCGTGAACCCCGAACTTTCCCTTGAACCCCGAACTTTCCCCTGAACCCCGAACTTTCCCGTGAACCCCGAACTTTCCCGTGAACCCCGAACT
>BCLF01000298.1:4364-26968 GCA_001602275.1 Zoysia japonica
TATATATATATATATATATATATAGGATTGTCATTTGTCAAATTTATTGTCCTTGAGCAGTACAATGGAAAAAGGGACGACCTCGCAAGCTGATACTGCGGCAAATGATCCAATGCTTGAATGGGAGTCGGGCAACTCTGACGGTAACAAAGACAGTGGAAGCAGCAATGAAGGCTCATATAGTAGTCCGGGTGATCCTTCTCCAGTCCCGAGTAGGAATCAAAGACGATCCCAGAGCCTTGACCCGGATTATAATCCAAATGAAGAAGTACGGGTCTAGTAGTTCAAAATAATCTTACACATCTTACCCCTAACTATTAACTTTGTCAAATTTTCATCACAGGTTCTTACTCTTCAAACACCGATCCACACTGAGGAACAATGTCAGGAAGCTCCCTCTACTCCACTATCGACTGGTGCCTCAGGGAGTGGACTTAAGCGTAAAAGAGGGGAGAGAGGCAAAAATAAGATGCCAGAGGGTATCTATTATATAACATGAGTGAGTGCAACCGGAGCTCCCCTTGGTCCTCAGGATGAATGCCGAAAGTATCATGAGGCCTACAGATTCATAGTTAGGGACAACGTCCCGATTACAATTATAGACTGGAGGGTGCTCAATGACGAGACTAAGAACATTCTATGGATTAAGTTGACATCAAAGATTAAGTTTTCTGAAGGCACAGAAGATCTTGCAAAGAAGAGTACATTGACCTCTATGGCAAAGATGTTCCGCGGGTGAAAAGCTGAGTTAAATGCAAAGTTTGTGAAGAAAATTTTGTTTCTAAGTAAATTTCCGAAGATAACGGAAGCCCAGTGGACTGAATTTGTTCGGCAAAAGACCACGCCCGACGCAATAGCTCAGAGTGCAGCTAAAGTTGAACTGGCGAAGAAAAATATTTACCCCCATCATCTAGGATCCGGTGGATATGCCGGTAAAATGATTGAATGGAAAAAGAGAAGGGAGAAAGCTGCCAAGGCAAAGAGACCTGACCCACTAGAAGGTTGTGACGATTGTACCAGGAACTGGATTTATGCTCGATCGGAAACAACCGAAGAAGGACAAATAATATACAAATATCCACAAGCGAAAGAAGTGGGCAAGAAAATCGTTGAGATTGTTGCAGAACAAAAGGCTGGAAAGTTCAAGCCTGATAGGGAGAAGGACCAGCTCACTGCTGCACTAGGCAACCCAGAACACCCTGGACGTGTAAGAGCCATCTCTTCAAGAATGACCCGGAAAGAGGGGTTACCACAGGATGCAGCGAGCTACAAAAAACGTGATAGGTATAAGAAAACTCTTGAAGAGATAATTAAGGTGGAGGTCAAGGCCACTTTAAAAGAAAATTTTGCAGAGTTGTTTCAAGAGCATCAAAAGTTTCTAGCACAACAGCAAGCTACGGGACTACTCGGGACTGTGCCATCTGAGAACCTGGCTATTAGGCCCACATCGGGTTGTAACCTAAGTAGTGTAGCCTCCACGCCAAGACAGAAATATCCTGTAGATGATATTGTGGACCCCACGCCTTGTCTCCTTCACGTCTCGATTGGAAGGACTGGAAATAAGACTATTGAGGTTGTCACTGGTCTTGCAATTCCGAGGCGTACCTTCCACTGTAGTCCCATCCTGACTGACTACGTGAAAGTACAAGTTAACGAAGTCATCAACAAGGACTAATTTGATTATGAACTCGATCAAAGTATGCCTGAGGGAATCACATTGGTTGGAGAAGCATTAAACGAATTTATCCTTTGGCATAGACGTGATATTGTTTTGTGTGATAGGCCACCAACTTCGCAGCCGACAGGTCTGAACAGCCCACCAAGGGAGAAGAAGATGCAACCAACAAACAACCTTCTCCAAAGGATACAATTGACATACCTCCATCTTCTCCCAAGGGCCGATCAGATTTGACACCGTCAACTTCTCCTTAGGGGCAAGGTACAATCTCCAGCCTTCCTCCAAGGGTCTTACAATTTCAACAGTACAACCTTCTGACAAGGCCCCAACATAAATGCCTAAGCCACCTCTGAAGGGCCCAACAGAAATTGCCAAGCCACCTCTCAAGGGCAAAGAGAAATTGTCGAGCCCAACTTATTCAGCTCCTGCACACATCCACCAAGAAATTGCCTTGTACAAAAAGACTTCTTCGACAGACACATTAAAGTATCTCCAAGGATTTCAAAGAAAGTCATCCTCCCTCTAAGAGTGTCCAAAGGATGATACTTATTTTATCGAAAGGTGGGAGAAGGATGGAGTATTTTATATCAGAGATGCTATAATACTACGAAGGAATGATCCAATCTGACGTAAGGAGGATGTGCCTAAACAATATGTGCATAGCAAGCCATTTTTAACCTCAGTGCAACTTACTAAGCTACATTTTCCAATGAGGAGATTGCATGATTGGTACATGTAGGCGAGTGCTGTGGGGTTTACTCATGTGCAATTTTATGTGTCGAAAAATGCATTTTGGAGTGGAGACAGGACGCAATCTTTCAGTTTTGAATATTTATTCCTTGTTTTCTATAAAGAGAGGCTCGACATCAACCTCCTAACCGTGTGGTGTCTGTAAGTCATACTTTCCAGATGTTAAGTGGCATTAAGTTATTAGTACGAGATGTCATACTAATAAATAGTAATTTTATATGTAGGATGGTATATTTAGATGATCATAAGCTGAAGAAACTGCAGACGGGGATCCTCAATCCAACACGAATTGCCCAGGTCAATTTTGACCTAAAGTTCAATAAAAATTCAGAGCAATATAAGGACATGACAAAGAAGCAATTTGATATGGAGACAAAGAAAATAATCAAGGAGAAAATGTTGAAAGTGGCGACATATATAGGAAGGGCGATGCACAACTTTGTTAATGATGGCAAGAAGGATGTAATGGCCCCCCATACAATTTTAAATAAGTTTCGTCACTTCGCTCGACATATATTCTTAAAAAGTTACCTAATACTTTATTTATTTATATAGCGACCACTATATTAATATCATGATGCAACCAAAGGAGGCGAAAGGGATAGTCTTTGACTCACTCAATTACCCCAGAGAACAATACAAACATTTTGAAGATTTTAAAAAAGTAAGCGTACTTTCTACATGAATACTTATTATAATACAATATATTTCCATTTCATAATCATTTTTTACATTTGTATAGTGCTTATAGATTTTACATTAAGCTTGGCGGGCCCCATCCTCAAGGGAAAGAAAAGCTAACTCTAAACAATGTTTCATAGGTAACAAAAACATCTCCTTTTCAATATGTGGCAGTTCTTGTCCCAATTTTTTGCCTAATTGAGTTTGTTTTTGTTTGAAGTGTCATAAGCAACCTCCTTGCACTGTCCTGTGCGGTTATTATGTCTACGAGTATCTTAGAGTCACTGGACATTATAGAGTGAATCGTGAGGATGTAAGGTATATTATCAATCTGTTTTGTATACTTAAATTAATTGTTATCATTGTTATAGTAATTATCTATCATCTTTTCATTTACAGAAACTCAATGTCGATCACGAATAGCCTTTCGGAAGAGACATGGTGCGCACTGGAGTTGAATCCGTTCGAAGTGATCTAGGCCACTTTATCCGTCAAGAAGTTATTCACCAGGATGGAGTCTTTTTTGCAAAGGAAAACAATGAATTGCTTTTGTATCCGCATTTGTCTTTGTATGATAGGTTTAAGATTATATAGATGTAATTGGATTTGGTTGGGTGCTATGTAATGTAACATGTGAATAATTATTTTGTAAGATATTGTTGTTTGCTTGTGTTCCCTTTGATGAAATATTGAATTCTATATCTGTTTCGAAACTGTATTACTATATAAAATAATTATAAATAATATATAATATAATTATTTAAAATAATAAATTATTTGTCAGAAAAGTATTACAGGCGGCTTTCTTAAGGAGCCGCTTGCACTAAAACATATATAGTGCAGGCGGCTCCTTAAAGGCACCGCCTGCACTAATTCCTTTAGTGCAGGCGGAGGCTTACGAAGTCCGCTGCACTAATGGTATTAGTGCAGGCGGTGTTCTAAGGAAGTCCGCCTGCACTGATGGTATTAGTGCAGCGGGCCACTTAAATGCGTGTACAAATATATGGTTTGTATAGGCTCATTAATTGCAGCGAAAGCCGAAACCACCTGTACTGAGGGGTTTAGAATCGCCTGCAAAAATGGTTTTTGGAGTAGTGGGTGGCGTGGGGCTGGGGCCTGGGCCACTTTATTTTTTTAATGGGGCCCATCGATTTGCCTAAGGCTTTCCTTTCCTAGAGATATCCCTATCCTCTTTCCCTAGGAATTTTGATGAAAACCGTAGGACACATCGAATTTTCCATCGAACATTTCCGTAGTAAATGGTCCCTAGGGTGTTTTTGTAGGGAAACACTTTCCCTACAGTTTTTTACTTTTTCCTACTGTTTATAATTAAAATCTATTTATCTCAACACCCCCTCTCCGAAAGTACAAGCGGTTTATAATTATTATCTGCCGGTGCAAATGAGGAGTCGGGCCCAAAGATATCGGCTTTTCATATAAATTAATTTATGCAGATGGTTTTTCTAATGAACCGTACGTATAAATAACACCATTTATAGAGACGAATCCTTCTAACACGCCACTGCATAAATGATATATTTATATATATGCTGTTCTTTAAGAGAACCGACTGTACATAAGAGAGAGCGATCCACGTGACCAATCAGATTGGCTCCACCAGATCGTGACCTGACCGACCTATTCAATATCCCTTCTGGGATCCGCTTTTCCATTTCCCCAAGCCGACCCACCAGCGCAAGCAACCTCCACAATCTCTCTCTCTCTTCCTCTCTCTCTCATGGAAGTGGCGGCGGCAGTAGCGACTGCAGCAGGTGGCGGATGAAACCGTATCTGTGGAGGCCGCCACAGACGCATCGAGCTCACCGCGCCCCCTATTTCCCTTGCACAGCGCTAGCCGGGCACCGATCAACATACACCCATCTCTCTCTCTCTCTCTCTCTCTCTCTCACTCTCTCTCTAACCCTAGGGCCCTCGATCTCTTGCAGCCGGCGCGGGCGGGTACGGCGCCCAGTGCGGGCATGGGTGGAGCGACGGTGGACTGGAGTGGCACAGCGGTGGCCGAGCGACGGTGGACCAGAGCCTCCGCACGCCTCTAGGAGCTGGGCACTCTGCGTCCACGCCGCATCCTTGCCGCGCACGAACCCATTGGCCGCCGACCTCGCTCTCCTCTCCTCTGATTGGAGGGTATGTCCCCTGAATCCCCTCCATTCTGCTCCCAAATCCGTCCCCTTCCTCGCTCGCTCCGTTGATTGGTTCTCGTGGTGATTTGGTTCCAGATCCGAGACTTTTCCTGATCATGCGTCAAGCAGCTTCAAATCCCCCGTGCTCAAGCTTCTCTGCTTCCTGATCCTCTTCCTCCTATTGATCTCAAGCTGGGGCAGCAGGACGGTGCTAGTGCTGGGGCTGGGGCTGGGGCTGGGGCTGGCGATGGGATGGATGCGGCTCATGGCATCGCCGGCGGCAGCAAGGGCCAACGGTTATTATTTTTTTAATTTCCAAAAAATTATTTGTGCCAGCGGTGGACTGTGCCACCTACACTGCTATAATTTGTGCAGCGGTGGTCTTAGTAGAGCCATCTGCACTAATATTATTTATGCAGTCGATTTATATAAACGCATGTAGAAATTGTGATTTCTACCAGCTCACAGAATGCCAGCGGGAAAAAAAAGCCTGTTGAGATCCATTTAGGACCGCTTGCAAAAATGATTTTTTGTATTGTAAGTAGTAAGAGGCACAACTCGCTTCAATACCAATACATACACAATGGACGTAGAGCTATTATTCTTCACAGGCTTGATCTAGTATAAATCCTATATCTCTCTTACTGAACTTAATCCAACAAATCATCTATCGAACCAAAATACATGTCGATCCGTATTCAATCATGCGCCAACACCTTGTTTAAACTATCTACGTTGTGTACACAGCAGCTAACATAGTGAGAGTAAAATCAGATATAGTCAAATTATCTTTCGCCCGTAGCAACGCACAGGTACTCATCTAGTTTCTGTCAATCTGTAGTGCCAACAGAGTAACATGATGTGCCTTGTTATCTCTGCTCCGTTTGGATCGTTGGAATTGAATTCATTTTAAGAATTACAATTTGGACATAGATTAATTAAACTAATATAGTTGTATATGAAATATATTTGTATATTTATTGTTAGTCATATAAGAGACATGTTTATATGTTGCATTTCTACTGTAGAAAGTGAGTTGAAAGTATGTTATAAGTTGGAGAATAGAATTATAGCATAATGATCTATAGAATTTATTTTCATCTTCCATCCTATGAATTTGAGATAAAGTTATTTGTGAGCTTAGAAAAGTTGTGTAATATCAAATTTTAAGCTAAATAGCCTAATTTATTACGTAGATTTCAATTCCACCAAAATAAAGAGATTCAAATCGCCAAACAGCCTCTAAGTGTGTGTTTGGCTCACGTGAAACGCTAGTTGTTTCAGTGAATCCTTTCACCAGTGAAACGACCTGAAATGTTTCGGAATTTGGCTTCTGACGTTAAAACGGCTAGATCGGTGTTTCAACCAATTCGATTCAATTGTTTACCTCTTTGCCCCTCCCTCTGATTAATCTTTAGAAATTCAAAAAGAGTTCTTCCAAGTTTCTAAAGTTTCTCAAATTTATTCTGTTATGTTCCTCTCGTCGAACTCTTCGTGTAGGTACCTTCTGAGTTATTTCTAAAGTTTTCAGTTGTTCTATTAATTTTCAAAGTTTTACCCATTACAACGGTTAATCATAGGAATTCATAAAAAAGTTCTCTCAAGTTCTCAAAGTTTCTCAAATTTTTAATATTAATACATGCAAGGGTATATTGGTCATTCCAATCCTCCTACTCGCTTTTTAATTTGAATCACTAAAAATTTATCAAATGGTTTCTAAAATTCTGTTTCTCACCGAAACGTTTCTAAACTAAAACTAAAATGTTTTTGATTCTCTCGAAAATCGAAACCGTACAAAGGAACCCTAAGAGGCAACCGGCCATGATTTGTGCACGCTTCTCGTTGGCCGTAGCCTTTTAATCCTGAGCAGTCAACTTGGAAGTGATTCATCAGCGTCAGAAGCAGAAGCATGCACTGCACATGATTCCTCCAGTAGTGACACATTTGAAGCCGACTGATGTAAGAGGGAGCGCCATCCATCCTTGGATCTGACTGTCAGAGTGGGGCCTAGATGTGTGCTCCATTTTCATGTGGCCTACTCTCTTTATTCTTTTATATTTGGAAAAATTGGGTTTTTACTTCTACATTAGAGCTCAACTGTGATTTTACTCTTACTATTTGAAAACGAACAATCTGTTTACCCCTCTACTTTTAACACCGTTAGCTTCAGTTTAAAAAATAATTAAAAAAATAAGAAAAAATCAAATAAAATAGCAAATGATCATTGTATCCTTCCCTCTGCTCTCATTCATAACTCAATACATTCATGAAAATTTATATAAATTATATTAAAATTTATCAAATATGTCAAAATAGTTCAAATATTGACAAAATACTATTAAATATTAGGTCAAAATATTATCGGTGTTCATCCAACGTAGGGTAAAATTATAATCTCCAAAAAAATAAAGGTAAATCGATGGTATTTTGTCTTGTAAATGTTATATCTAACACCATTAGGTTGTTTTAACGAAGTAAGGGTAAATTTCACCTTCACTTATGAAAATCATGGGCAAAATTATAAACCCTAAAAAATAAGAGTAAAATCACAGTGCAGATGCTCACAAGATTGCCATAAGACAATTCCTTCAATCAATATCTTCCAAACCACTGCAAGTAGTATAGATGGTGGTATTTCGTTCTCTATGGTCCTAACATAATAACTGAAAGTGACATACAGCAATACAGCCGCATAGTGAAGAAACTGTAGATTATGGCCCGATGATTGATGTGACTCCCTTTTGACCAAAGTACCATCCAAACCTAACAGTATGAATACCACAAACAAGGGAGGCTTTGATTGGATGCTATTTCTCCCAAGCAAAAACTGCTCTTGCTGCTTTATATTGCCTTGATTCACCACAGCTGCAGTTTGACAACGAGGTGGCCATTGTTTCACTAACCACATGTCACCTTTTGGGAAGTCAAAAAAAGGTTCACCTTGCTCAACTAAAACAACAGCCGCTGGTGTGACCATATTCTACGAGATTTCTCAGTATAACTTCTCTGTAAGTTGGCTGATCCATAGACACCCCCCCCACAATGGAGCAGTCCTGGAATTTCTCATATCGCCAACAATGATGAAAGATAGAGCCCTTGATGCTTTGTCGCGAAAGTGGCCATGGTGATTTCCGAACTTAAATGATATACCAACTCATAAAGCAACCATAACTTGAGATGAAAGTTGGCCAGGGCACTGGACGAATTGTACCACTATCAAGAAAAGTCTCCAACTTCGTGGGTGGTGGCTGTGATTTCCAATCAACACATTTCACAAATGCACTTGCAGACACCATGACAGCAGTGTTGTGATCAAGAAAAACCATCAAATAGTTGGTAGGCAGCGGATGGTCAAACCTGACATCAATCAAGAATTCTAGTATAAAAATCTCTGTCGATGCTGGGACATCCTTGAACATGCCTTGAGAACAGGAACGTAGCGGTGACATCATGAGACGCGAAGTCATCAAGGCCAATCATCAAACACATGGAGGGCAAGGTAGTGCTGATGTCGTGAGGTATGGCGGTGTCGGTTGTAACCATAGCAGATGTCAGTGCAGTGTCCAGGATGTTGACGGTGATGCTCAGAGGTTCTGCCAGTGGGTGTTGAAGTCGAGGCAAACTGTTGAACACCTAGCGGGCAGCGCACTGTCCACATCAATGTCGTCTAGTAACTTCATTGGGGAGGCTATCACAGACTCCATAGGAGTAGGAACTTCCTTTGATACTTCCATCACGAGGAGGGGTGCAACTGCCAAATGATCAGTGCCAATGTCAATGTCAAGACTAAGCATCGAACAGTGGGTGGGCATGGCGGTGGCGGTGGCGGTGGCGGTGGCGGTGTCGCTTGCTGAAGACGTGGCCGCAGGTTGGACTGGTTTGAGGGTGTCCTTGTCAGCGATGAGGACCATCTCTTTGGATTGCCACTTTGTCATGGAATGCTGGAGTTACTCCATAGCAAGTTTATTCGTCGCCGCGATCTGCTTCCACCTTGTTGCGATGCTCCCTCACCTTGACTTGATCGATGCCCTACCTCTTGATGAATTCAGCCAGCATGTTATCTAGAGACATGATTGCCACTAGATTTGGTGGTGTTTCTGGGTGAGAATTTTGTCGAACATGTGATGGGCTGTATTTGTGGATGATGAGGGTGGTGGTGGGAGTTCTTTTTTGATGCAAGGGGAAGGGATTAGGTGGCAAGAAAAAGAAAATGGAAACAAATTTGTGTAGAACCGGCTCTGATAACCAATTGTTATGAACCCACTAGCAAATTATTGAACCAGGACATAAAAAGAGGCAAATATCCAAACAGTGATTAACTTCCAATCCAAAATGATACAAATGTTCAAAGGTCAGTTAAGTAACTAAAGCACAGACACAGAGCAGCAAAGCAGGGATTGGGAAGTGGAATCTGAGGAGAAGCAGGCCAAGGGGGATAACCAAAGAGGAACTGAGAGAGAAGAGCAAGCCAGGCAGAAGATGTCATTCTCTGCTCTTCGATGATTCCTTTCGCTGCTCTGACCCTTCATATATACAGATGGTGTCTTAGAAGTCCTGAAGAAGCCGGCCCAGCCCACTCGATGCATGACATACCCCACGAGTTGAGCTTTTTGCTATCACAGTACTCTCTAAGTGCAGTTTCGATAAAATAGTATCGATATATCGTGGGCTTCTCCAAAATAGTATTCTTTTCATTTACTCTCTCTATAATAGTATTTTCAAGATTTGAACTCAACTTCAATTTCATTTCAATTTTTTCCTTTCCTAAATTCCTATACTAGCCCTCTTAAATTTGTTTAGTCTCTAAGCCTGTTTCTCAGGGCACATCAGATCGTTCTGTTTTTCATCTAGCGGCGGCGGCGAACGAATGATGCACGCCAGGCAACGCGCTCGCCCTCGCCGGTGCGGCAGCCGCGCGGCTCGGCAGAACTCTCAACGCGCTGACCCGCGGCAGCCACGCGCACGCTGCTTAGCAAGACTCGCACGTAACGCGCTGCAGGGAGTTGATCTAGTGTGTAGTCAGGCTGCAAGGTCATCACGCCGTCAAGAGTGACCGGAGTGGCCTGCCGCCGCTGCGAGACGAACTCAGTTGGACTCATTTGATATCAATCAAAAGAAAAGGGGTAGTTTAGGGATAGCATGATGATAAAATTCGAAAATAAAACAAAAATGAATTCAAATCCCTGAGAATACTATTATAAAGAGGAGTGCACGAAGAGATTACCATTTTAGAGAAACCCACAACGTGAGTATCGTTTCATCGAAACCATACTTAAAGAAGTACTATAATAGCCAAAAATGATTGAATGGGAAAAGAGAAGGGAGGAAGCTCCCAAGGCAAAGAGACCTGACTCGCTAGAAGGTTGTGACGATCGTACCAGGAACTGGGTTTATGCTCGATCGAAAACAACCGAAGAAAGACAAATAATATACAAAAGTCTACAAGCAGAAGAAGTGGGCAAGAAAATCGTGGAGATTGCTGCAGAACAAAAGGCTGGAAAGTTCAAGCCTGATAGGGAGAAGGACCAGCTCACTGCTGCACTAGGCAACCTAGAATACCCTGGACGTGTAAGAGCCATCTCTTCACGAATGACCTGGAAAGAGGGGTTCCCACAGGATGTAGCGAGCTACAAAAAATGTGATAGGTATAAAAAAACTCTTGAAGAGACAATTAAGGCGGAGGTCAAGGCCTCTTTAAAAGAAAATTTTGCATAGTTGTTTCAAGAGCATCAAAAGTTTCTAGCACAACAGCAAGCTACGGGACTACTCGAGACTGTGCCATCTGAGAACCCGGCTATTAGGCCCACACCGAGTTGTAACATAAGTAGTGTAGCCTCCACGCCAGGACAGAGATATCCTGTAGATGATATTGTGGACCCCACGCCTTGTCGCCTTCACGTCCCGATTGGAAGGACCGGAAATAAGACTATTGAGGTTGCCACTGGTCTTGCAATTCCGAGGCGTACCTTCCACTGTAGTCCCATCCCGACTGACTACATGAAAGTACAAGTTAACGAAGTCATCAACAAGGACTATTTTGATTATGAACTCGATCAAAGTATGCCCGAGGGAATCACATTGCTTGGAGAAGCATTAAACGAATTTATCCTTTGGCATAGACATGATATTGTTTTGTGTGATGGGCCACCTACTTCGCAACCAGCACGTCTGAACAGCCCACCACAGCCCACCAAGGGAGAAGAAGATGCAACCAACAAACAACCTTCTCCAAAGGATACAATTGACGTACCTCCATCTTCTCTCAAGGGCCGATTAGATTTGACACCGTCAACTTCTCCTCAGGTGCAAGGTACAATGCTCAACCCTTCCTCTGAGGGTCTTACAATTTCAACAGTATAACCTTCTGACAAGGCCCCAACATAAATGCCCGAGCCACCTCTGAAGGGCCCAACAGAAATTGCCGAGCCACCTCTCAAGGGCAAAGAGAAATTGCCGAGCCAAACTTATTCCGCTCCTGCACACATCCACCAAGAAATTGCCTCGTACAAAAAGGCTTCTTCGACAGACACATTAAAGTATCTCCAAGGATTTCAAAGAAAGTCATCCTCCCTTCAAGAGTGTCCGAAGGATGATACTTATTTTATCAAAAGTTGGGAGGAGGATGGAGTATTTTATACCAGAGATGATATAAAACTGCGAAGGAATGATCCAATCTGGCGTAAGGAGGATGTGCCTAAACAATATGTGCATAGCAAGCCATTTTTAACCTCAGTGCAACTTAGTAAGCTACATTTTTCAATGAGAAGATTGCATGATTGGTACATGCAGGCGAGTGCTGTGGGGTTTACTCATGTGCAATTTTATGTGCCGAAAAATGCATTTTGGAGTGGAGACAGGACGCAATCTTTCAGTTTTGAAGATTTATTCCTTGTTTTCTGCAAAGAGAGGCTCGACATCAACCTCCTAATCGTGTGGTGTCTGTGAGTCATACTTTCCAGATGTTAAGTGGCATTAAGTTATTAGTACGAGATGTCATACTAATGAATAGTAATTTTATATGTAGGATGGTATATTTAGATGACCATAAGCTGAAGAAACTGCAGACGAAGATCCTCAATCCAACACAGATTGCCCAGGTCAATTTTTACCTAAAGTTCAATAAAAATTCAGGACAATACAAGGACATGACAAAGAAGCAATTTTGATAAGGAGACAAAGAAAATAATCAAAGAGAGAATGTTAGATGTGGCAACATATATAGGAAGGGCAATGCACAACTTTGTTAATGATGGCAAGAAGGATGTAATGGCCCCGTACAATTTTAAATAAGTTTTGTCGCTTCGCTCAACATATATTCTTAAAAAGTTACCTAATACTTTATTTATTTATATAGCAACCACTATATTAATATCATGGTACAACCAAAGGAGGCGAAAGGGATAGTCTTTGACTCACTCAATTACCTCAAAGAACAATACAAACATTTCGTCAAGATTTTAGAAAAATAAGCGTACTTTCTACATGAATACTTATTATAATACAATATATTTCCATTTCATAATCATTTTTTACATTTGTATAGTGCTTATAGATTTTACATTAAGCTTGGCGGGCCTCATCCTCAAGGGAAAGAAAAGCTAACTGTAAACAATGCTTCATGGGTAACAAAAACATCTCCTTTTCAATATGTGGCAGTTCTTGTCCTTTCAATATGTGGCAGTTCTTGTCCCAAATTTTTGCCTAATTGAGTTTGTTTTTGTTTGAAGTGTCATAAGCAATCTCTCGACACTGTCCTGTGTGGTTATTATGTCTACGAGTATCTTAGAGTCACTGGACATTATAGAGTGAATCGTAAGGATGTAAGCTATATTATCAATCTGTTTTGTTTACTTAAATTAATTGTTATCATTGTTATAGTAATTATCTATCATGTTTTCATTTACAGAAACCCAATGTCGATCACGAATGGCCTTTCGAAAGAGACATGGAGTGCACAGGAGTTGAATCCGTCCGAAGTGATCTATGCCACTTTATCCGTCAAGAAGTTATTCACCAGGATGGAGTCTTTTTTGCAAATGAAAACAATGAATTGATTTTGTATCCGCATTTCTCTTTGCATGATAGGTTTAAGATTATATAGATGTAATTAGATTTGGTTGGATGCTATGTAATGTGACATGTGAATAATTGTTTTGTAAGATATTATTGTTTGTTTGTATTCCCTTTGATGAAATATTAAATTCTATATCTGTTTTAAAACTGTATTATTGTATAAAATAATTATAAATACTGTATAATATAATTATTTAAAATAATAAATTATTTGTCAGAAAAGTACTACAGGCGGCTTTCTTAAGAAGCCACCTGCACTAAGACATATATAGTGCAGCGGCTCCTTAAAGGCACCGCCTGCACTAATTCCTTTAGTGCAGACGGAGGCTTACGAAGTCCGCCTACACATATAGTATTAGTGCAGGCGGTGTTCTAAAGAAGTCCACCTGCACTAATGGTATTAGTGCAGCGGGCCACTTAAACGCGTGTACAAATGGATGATTTGTACAGGCTCATTCATTGCAGCGGAAGCCGAAACCGTCTGTACTGAGGGGTTTAGAACCACTTGCAAAAACGATTTTTGTAGTAGTGGGTGGCGTGGGCTGGGGCCTGCGCCACTTTATTTTTTTAATGGGGCCCACCGATTTCCCTAGGGCTTCCCTTTCCTAGGGATAGCCTCTTTCCCTAGGAATTTTGATGAAAACCATAGGGCACATCGAATTTACCGTCGAACATTTCCCTACTAAATGGTCCCTAAGGCGTTTTGTAGGGAACACTTTCCCTAGGGTTTTTCTACTTTTTCCTACTGTTTATAATTAAAATCTATTTATCCTAACACCCTCTCTCCGAAAAGTACAAGCGGTTTATAATTATTATCTGCCTGTGCAAATAAGGTGGGCCCAGAGATATCGACCTCCTATATAAATTAATTTATGCAGGCGGTTCTCCTAATAAACCGCACGTATAAATAGCATTATTTGTGCAGGCGGCCTTCATAATGAGCCACTGCATAAATGATATATTTATATAGGCTGTTCTTTAAGAGAACCGACTGTACATATGAGAGCGATCCAGGTGGCCAATCAGATTGCCTCCACCAGATCGTGACCTGACCGACCTATTCAATATCCCTCCGGGGATCCGCTTTTCCATTTCCCCAAGCCGACCCACCAGCGCAAGCAACCTCCTCAATCTCTCTCTCTCTTTCTCTCTCTCTCTCATGGAAGTGGCGGCGGCAGTAGCGACTGCAGGAGGTGGGGGATGAAACCGTATCTGTGGAGGCCGCCGCAGACGCATCGAGCTCACCGCGCCCCCTATTTCCCTTGCACGGCGCTAGCCGGGCACCGATCAACATACACCCATCTCTCTCTCTCTCTCTCTCTCTAACCTAGGGCCCTCGATCTCTTGCAGCGGGCGCGGGCGGGTGAAGCGCCCAGTGCAGGCATGGGTGGAGCGACGGTGGACTGGAGTGGCACAGTGGTGGCCGAGCGACGGTGGACCAGAGCCTCCGCACGCCTCTAGGAGCTGGGCGCTCTGCGTCCACGCCACATCCTAGCCGCGCACGAACCCATTGGCCGCCGGCCTCGCTCTCCTTGCCTCTGATTGGAGGGTATGTCACCTGAATCCCCTCCATTCCGCTCCCAAATCCGTCCCCTTCCTCGTTCGCTCCGTTGATTGGTTCTCGTGGTGATTTGGTTCCAGATCCGAGACTTTTCCTGATCATGCGTCAAGCAGCTTCAAATCCCCCGTGCTCAAGCTTCTCTGCTTCCTGATCCTCTTCCTCCTATTGATCTCAAGCTGGGGCAGGAGGACGGTGCCAGTGCTGGGGCTGGGGCTGGGGCTGGCGATGGGATGGATGCGGCTCATGGCATGGCCGGCGGCAGCAAGGGCCAACGGTTATTATTTTTTTAATTTCCAAAAAATTATTTGTGCCAGCGGTGGACTGTGCCACCTACACTGCTGTAATTTGTGCAGACGGTGGTCTTAGTAGAGCCATCTGAACTAATATTATTTGTGCAGTCGATTTATATAAACGCATGTACAAATTGTGATTTCTACCAGCTCATGAATGCCGGCGGGAAAAAAATGCCTGTTGAGATCCATTTAGGTCCGCTTGCAGAAATGATTTTTTGCAGTAGTGGGAGGCACAACTTGCTTCAATGCTAATACATACACGCTGGACGTAGAGCTATTATTCTTCAGCGGCTTGATCCAATATAAATCCTATGTCTCTCTTACTGAACTTAATCCAACAAATCATCTATCGAACCAAAATACATGTCGATCCATATTCAATCATGCGCCAACACCTTGTTTAAACTATCTACATTGTGTACACAGCAGCTAACATAGTGAGAGTAAAATCAGATATAGTCAAATTATCTTTCGCCCGTACCAACGCGCAGGTACTCATCTAGTTTCTGTCAATCAGTAGTGCCAACAGAATAACATGATGTACCTTGTTATCTCTAAGGCCCCGTTTGGATCATTGGAATTGAATTCATTTTAAAAATTACAATTTGGGCATAGATTAATTAAGCTAGTATAGTTGTATATGAAATATATTTGTATATTTATTATTAGTGAGACATGTTTATATGTTGCATTTCTATTGTAGAGAAGTGAGTTGAAGAATAGAATTATAGCATAATGATCTATAGAATCCATTTTCATCTCTCACTCTATGAATTTGAGATAGGATTATTTGTGAGTTTGAGAAAGTTGTCTAAATATCAAATTCTAACCTAAATAGGCTAACTCATTATGTAGATTTCAATTCCACCAAAATAAAAGGGATCCAAACGGCCAAACGGCCTCTAAGTGTGTGTTTGGCTTATGTGAAACACTAGTTGTTTCGGTGAATGGTTTCACCGGTGAAACGACCTGAAACGTTTCGGAATTTGGCTTGTGACGTTAAAACGGCTAGATCGGTGTTTCAACCGATTCGATTCAATTCTTTACCTCTTTGCCTCTCCCTCTGATTAATCTTTAGAAATTCCAAAAAGTTCTTCTAAGTTTTCAAAGTTTCTCAAAGTTGTTCCGTTATGTTCGTCTCGTCGAACTCTTCGTGTAGTTACCTTCCGAGTTATTCCTAAAGTTTTCTAAAGTTGTTCTATTAATTTTCAAAGTTTTACCCATTACAACGGTTAATCATAAGAATTCATAAAAAAGTTCTCTCAAGTTCTCAAAGTTTCTCAATTTTTTAATATTAATACATGCAAAAGTATATTGGTCATTCCAATCCTCTTACTCGCTTTTTGAATCTGAATCACTAAAAATTTACCAAACGGTTTCTAAAGTAATTTTGTTTCTCACCAAAAATATTTCTAATTTTCCTAAGAATCGAAACCGTATCAAACGCACCTAAGAGGCAACCGCCCATGATTGGTGCACGCTTCTCGTTGGCCGTAGCCTTTTAATCCTGAGCAGTCAACTTGGAAGTGATTCATCAGCGTAAGCAGAAGCATGCACTGCACGTGATTCCTCCATTAGTGACACATTTGAACCGACTGATGTAAGAGGGAGCGCCATCCATCCCTGGATCTGACTGTCAGAGTGGGGCCTAGATGTGTGCTCCATTTTCATGTGACATACTCCCTGTATTCTTTTATATTTGGAACAATTAGGTTTTTACTCCTACTTTAGAGCTTAATTGTGATTTTACTTTCATTTTTTTAGATTTATGATTTTACCTTTACTATTTTAAAACGAACAATGTGTTTACCCCTTACTTTTAACACCGTTAACTTCAGTTTAAAAAACAATTAAAGAAAATAAGAAAAAATCCAATAAAATAGCAAATGATCATTGTATCTCTCCCTCTGCTCTCATCCATAACTCAATATATTCATGAAAATTTATATAAATTATATTAAAATTTATCAAATATGTCAAAATGGTCTAAATATTGATAAAATACTATTGAATATTAGGTCAAAATATTATCAGTGTTCATACAACGTAGAGTAAAATTATAATCTCCAAAAAAATAAGGGTAAATCGATGGTATTTTGTCTTGTAAATGTTATATCTAACACCATTAGGTTTTTTTAACGAAGTAGGGGTAAATTTCACCTTCACTTTTGAAAATCATAGGCAAAATGAGGGTTAAACCACAATTGAGCTCCAAAGTAGGGGTAAAAGCACAATTACCCCTTTATATTTATGTTCTATGAATTTTGTAATGGAAGCATGTTGTTTTTTTAGGTGAACAAATAATTATTTTTATGCTATCTAACTGCTTGGAGCTGATAATTCATATTACTAAATACGAATTTATATATAGAAGTTTTTTACATGACTATATCAGACCTAAAATTTAGATAGTATAAAATTTGTATTATTAGAATCAAAATTACAAGAATATGGTTATATATCTATACTTTATTCATTCCATCAACGAATTTTGAAAGTAAGTTCATAAATAATCACGTATTCTACTCTTGCAAAATCATGAAATGTAACTCTTAATTTAAAAAAGGTAAATTCTCTATGCCACCGAAAAAACTTCTAACACATGATATGTGATCGACGTATCTATGACACATGGGGCCTACCATAGGCTTACAATGGCATATTAGAGGCAATATCAAACATCCGATTCAGCGGTCGGATATTTTGCTTATTTATAATTTTTTTTTCTCTGATTAATGTGGAGGCATCAAAAAGAGTCTCCAATTAGTAAATAAATATAAGATAAGATGGCTGGTCACTCTATATCTACTCGTCCAACCATGCTGCTGCTGGTACTAGTGGAACCTTTTATAGACCAACAGATCAATTCTATAGGTCCTGAATACAGCAATGGGTGGACGGCTTCTGTCAAACTTTGTAGTTGACACTACAAGAAAAGAAAGTAGTGACCACACTTTAGTTACCAATTAATTTTGTCACTGTATACTTACTTTTAGCAACCAATGTTTCATGCACATGGTTATTAAGTCTGGTTCAGATTTGTCTAATTTTACAATACGAAGTGACCTTTTCCCCTACATATACATTTTAACCTGGTGACTAAAATGCAATGAACTGTAGCAACCGAGTCCTAATCCCAATTAAGATATTTTGGCTTGACTTACAACTCAGCAAAATCAAATGAGCAATTCCCCACACGGCACAGAACAGCGTCGCGGGGCCATACCAGCGCGGCGACGCGGGCCATAGTGGTGCAGGGGCAGAGCGGCGCACGGGTCACTTGGGGCCAGAGCGGGCGCGGCGGCGTAGGGCGACAGTTTCTGTATTAAGCTAATATACGTGAATAAAGCCTAACTTGATGCGGAAAGATAGGCTATTCACTGATAAAAATTTTAGATCAATAACATTGCAAAGTGAGTGAAGTTGAGAAATGTTATCTTAAAGATTCGTAGCTCTAAATTAAATACCATTGCATATTAGTTTTAGCTTAAAATTACTATTGCCGTCACGTTTTGTGTCGAATGCAAGCTGAGATAATATTTTTGAACGAGAGTACTTTCAAAATCCCAGTCTTACCCCTTCCCTTTCTTATTTTTAAGCGAGAAGATTTCCATCACACCCGCATCTCGCCCGTGGCCGCAAGGAACCCAGGTCGCCGCTGCACCCGATGCGTTGCTTGGCCTGAAGAGCTCAACAGGAAGTTACGTAGCCAGGACCTCAAGTCGCCCTACGGGAGATGCGGCTGTGAAGCTAGGCACCATGCGGTCCAAGAGCTCGGGAGCTAGCACATGGTGGCGGACACACAGGGCATGGACGCGTACGCGCGTACGAGCAAAAATCCAAATCAAATAAGAATCAAGCACTTGATCAATTTCCAAATTTTATAACTTTATGAAATTTCTAATTAGCGCGGTTTTCATTTAAATAAATTTTAATGTTTTGAAAGAAAATATTTGGATTTTCTGAGTCAGACAAATTTGAATTTCAAGTTATGATGGTTTGTATGAGACTGTTATTATACTTCCTCCGTTCTAAAAAAACATTTATAGCTTTAAGTCAAAGTCACACTCATTTAACTTTAACTTTGACTTAGTAATATCTAGAAAACTAGAGAATTTCTAGTATAGAAAATTATTTATTATAAAAGTTTATTTTATAATGAATCTACTAATATAATTTGTATTCGATAACATATTATAAATTCTCTATTATTAGTGGTCAAAGTTAAAAAAAGTTTAACCTTTGACTAAATCTAAAAATGTTTAGGCCTCCGTTGGATGTCAGAATTTTTCTCATTTTCTATTTTTTTCTTGCAAAATTAAACTATTTTATGTAAAATTTCTATGAGATTTCTATCAAATTTCTGCATTTCAAAAATGCCTATATTTTGAAAAAAAAAGTATCAGGGTATGTTTCGGATGTCCCGCGATATTATTAGAATAATCTGTGGGCTGTCGAGTGATTCCGAAATGCTCCAATGTCATGATGAATTACGGAGTATTTAACCAGTCACATCGGTGCGTAGTGCTTAAAAATTAACCAACGGTATTTATGTCTTCTCAGATCTTTCGTTACATTTTAATCAACAAAACTCACGGCAATGGCAATTCTGAGCCAAAACTATTACAGAGAGATGGTATTTTGCTGCTTCGAATCTTTGGGATAGTATTTTTCAACTCCACTCACTTTGTGTAACGGTGTTGATCTAAATTACTCTACTTTTTATTTATACTTCAATACTTTCTCTCATGCGCAACTCTCGTAAACATGTAATAGAAGTAGATTATAATTTATTTTAACAAATCATACTCGTCAGAATCAAACTCGACGTCTTTAACTCTTATACTATATTAAACTACTATGCACTAACTAGTTGCATAAAAAAAACTAAACTAATGGAAAAAGATAAGCAATTCAGTACACTTCAACAGCCTGGAGCAGCAGCGCCGGAAGAACAGCGGGCAAGCGATGGTGTTTGGTTTGGCATTTTTAACGTATTCCCATTGCAGCGTAATCTGATTACATTAAAATACGTTTGTTTTAACTTCCTCCGTAATCAAGTACCAGGTAATCAAATCCCATCCTATTCAACTTTGAAACACTCCCACCCCCACCGTAATCACATCTGTTACTGTCGCAATGGCCTCCTCGATCCACGCTCGCCACCTCCGGCTCCTCACCACCGAGCTACTGCGCTGACATCGCTGGCTCACCGCCCCCTCCTTGGCGCTCCCACCGGTCTTCCTCCCGCTCCCACCGGTCTTCCTCCACGCCCTCACCGTAGGGAGTGCGCATGTGGCCGTCTATGCGGTGGCGGCGCCATCGTCTTCAAAGTCAAAAACTCCGAACTGAAGGATTCTGAACTGATGAAGATTCGAGAAGCTTGTCTAGGCGGAGTCGAATCTCTAGCTCCGCCGGCACGAGGCATTGGTTTCCAGCTTGGAGATCCACAGTGTCTGCTCATCCATGGTCAACTCATCCCCGGCGGCCAACCAGACCTTCGTTAATCTGTCTACGAAGAACTCAGGAGTCAGGGTCAGACTTGCCCCAATGAAGCCGCCGCAGGTAATTCAGCAAGGAAAAGTCGATTCTCTTTCTAACTTTGCAAGTTTGATGTGAGACTAAAATCCCCATGGTTCACGGGAGATTCTGGGTAGATTTCTTCCTTTTCCTTCAGCAAATCTTGCGTCTTTGCTACAAATCGATGGAAATTGTCAGATTCTTTTTTTCATATCGTGAGATATTGGGTTGATTTTCATTGCTGTGCTATTGTCTCTTCGTAATCCATAACCGTTACAGAGAGCAACCAAACAAATCTGGTATTTGCTTAAATTGCTTACGTCGTTACCACTGTTTTTCCATTCCCATTACGTTTGCGATTACATTTTCCAACCAAACACCACCAAACTACTATAAATCCACTTCTCCAACCAGTTCAAAATATGAATTCCATCTTCTCCTTGTTCCTGGCCTTCACAATTTCCTTCTTCGGCCCCTGCTTCGCTCCGCCACCGCCCACTAGCCGTTCTGCCCAATTTCCCTGCTGGAGTGGCATACTTTGTCGAGTTGCTGTAGCCACCATTGAGGATCTGAAGCCGCTTCGCCTGGTTCCCCACGTCAGCAGCGCCATCCACCGATTCACCGCATCCACGGCTGCTCCTGTCTACAGCGGCCACCGGCGTGAGTGAGGGCCACGCTTGGGAGGAAGAAGGGGAGGCATGGTCCCTGTAGCTGATCCGCCTGCCTGGTTTGCGCCTGTCCCAGCCCCCAGCAAGGATTACCCTGTTATGAACCCACTAGCAAACTATTGAACCAGGACATAACAAAGAGGCAAATATCCAAACAGTGATGAACTTCCAATTCAAAATGATAGAAATGTTCAAAGATCAGTTAAGTAACTAAAGCACAGACAGAGAGCAGCAAAGCAGGGATTGGGAAGTGGAATCTGAGGAGTAGCAGGTCAAGGGGGGTAACCAGAGAGAAGAGCAAGCCAGGCAGAAGATATCGTTCTCTGTTCTTCGATGATTCCTTTCGCTGATGTGGCCCTCCATATATACAGATGGTGTCCTAGAAGTCCTGAAGAAACCGGCCCAGCCCACTCAATACATGACATTCCCCACCGCTTGAATTTCAGCTTGCCCCCAAGCCGATGAAATGAAATTCCCCAGCTAAAACTTGACTTCACATTTTCTTTTCTGGACACTTCAAGGATACAGAGAACCGGTGGCGAATCACCTTGGTCTTGGTTTGTATCTCTTAGCCATCTGGTGCAATTGTAATCCTGCCTCACACAAATGGTAAGCTGCTGATTAATTTTGCTTGAGATTAACTGAGCCTCCTCTTCACTGCATGCAAGTATCATATATGCTTTCACACGCTCACAATTGTCATCACCACTATGGTTGCAAGCAAATTTTTCCACTACTATCAAATGGGCTTTGACATATTGCACGTCTGAATATTTTTCCTCGATCAAATACTTGCCTTATAGTTGTGTGCATAGGCTGTATCAGAAGGATCTCAAGTTCTGGACCATTCAAAGTATAAGCAAACATTGTAGCCTGCTGCAGGTTTAGTGTGGTCAGGTGACATCTAACATGAGTAGCTCTCCTAGCGATTTCAGGTGGTGCCCATGACAAATTTTCAATTTGAATTTCCCCAAATGATAGTAGCATCAGAATGGTCCTTTCATACTCCAACAATGGTAAGAATTTTAGCCAGATAGTCTGTATAGAAACTAGGCAGTGCAGATCCTCACAAGATTGCCATAAGACAATTCCTTCAATCAATATCTTCCAAACCACTGCAAGTTGTATAGATGGTGGTATTCCGTTCTCTATGGTCCTAACAGAATAACTGAAAGTGACATACAGCAATACAGCCGCATAGTGAAGAAACTGTAGATTATGGCCCGATGATTGATGTGA
>BCLF01000299.1:0-26792 GCA_001602275.1 Zoysia japonica
GATAAGGTTTAATTTAGTGAGGTTTTCACCTTTTGAAATAGGAAAGAAAAGAAGAGGTGAGAAGTGGAAAGAAAATAGTTAGGGTGAAAGTTAGAAAAAATTTTGAATTACGTATTTTTAGACTTTTCCTAAAATTCGGGATGTCACATTTACTTATGCAGTCTGTTTTCTGTGCTTCGCTGCAGGATGAGGAGACAAAGCGAAGAATCTGCACAGCAAGTTTATCTTTGGAGATTGTTTTTAGAGAGCTATTTGCTAATTATGGATCAATGAACATTTAATAATGAACCTTTTTTTTGTAATGTTTTGATTTCTCTGAGCTCAGCTAGCAGCTGGAACATTGTAATAAGTACAAGGCCACGTGTAGCAGCGTAGAGGCCGGAACTATTTTTGTTGTTTTCCTTAGGTGTGATCTTCATGGACTTGTTCATCTTTGATTCTAGACTCCTAGTAGTGTATTCAGCACCAGGAGCTGGATACAGTGAAGATTGAATATGGAGAGGTACCTAAACATGACGGACACATGGCTACCTGGCTTTGTGTTTGTCTGGTAGTTTCAAGTCAAGTTTGTTGATGGAAACATTTTTAATTAGCTTTGTGTTACTGTGTGTTTTGTAATAAGGTACAATTGTGTGCAATGAATGTTGTTTTTATGGGCGTTGAATATGTCGCCCAAGAAGAATAGAAGCAATCATGATTTTTTGGCAGCTGAATCGTCGATGATGAGGATGTGCGTGTTGTGGCCATACTTGTATCCCTGAACTTCCCATTCATGCAGGCTATATAGTGAGGTGACAGCAGCGCACAGTCAAATCTTATTTTTTGGGTTCGACACACTGTTTTTCGCTGCATTGTTTGCTGCATCCATAGTGGTGACACAGAGTTCGAAAAGATTTTATTTTCGCTGCATTGTTTTGTTCTTTGTGATCTACATGGCCCTGCATGCTCGCATTGCAGCCCAGCCCAAAGCGTCCGAAAACAGTAACGGCTCTGTTTCCAAAAAGATCCGAAAGGAAATAATCTGAAAATAATTGATTTTTTTTTTACAACAGGCATCTTGAATTGAGTTTTCTAACTAGATTGTGAGTTTTGTGGCGCCTCGACAGTGGGCCTGTCTACTGAGAAGTATTGCGATGGAATGGTCAGTATGATGGAGTCGTAAGACCGGTGCCTGGCCTATCCTCGTCTCTTCAGGTATTTTTACCTTGCTGATCACATTGCGCTGATCCACATGAAATTCATGTAGTAGTAGATATAACGCCATCATCCCCTGTTGAATAGTTGGTCTGCAGAAAATGCAGTTTTTAACTTCGTCTGGAATCAGGGCGATCCCAACTCAAGTCCCTTGCTTTAGTTTTTAGCTTTTCAAAAGCAAGCTTTTAAAAGATCTTATTTGTTTAAGTTTTTTGCTGAAAAGGACAATAAAAATATAAACAAATAGAGCCTACGGCTCGTTGTTTTGAAACTTCAATGACAACCAAAACCATATTGCTGCTATGTGATGCCGCAGCAGTGCACCGCTTGCAACTTTCGCATGGTGACCTGTACAAACTTTTTCAACATAACACTTGCATCGACTTGCTGTATCTGATACGTTCCCAATTGACATGTTCAAATTTTGAAATATAACGCTTCATCGAAGACTTATTCTACTACTACTATTCTCTATCTCAAAATAAGTGTCATTTTGTAACTTGTCTAACATCAACATTTGACTATTCATCTTATTTAAACAATTTGTAATAGAATAAAAAAATATATTCATTATTTTTTTGAATAACATGAATGGTCAAATGCTGATATACAAAAGTAAAAAACAACACTTAAGACAGAGTAAGTATTCCTTTCTTTCACTTTGATAAGTCATTTTAGCATTCAAACTTTTCTCAAATATATATCAATCTCGCTTTTCAACACATTTTTCTCTCTTTCCAATAAATCTCTACCTCTATCATTCTTGTTTCCTATGCATTATATTTTTTTACTTCTTTTTAATTCTCGCATCCAAAAGTAGAAAGACTTATATCAGTGAAGGGAGGGAGTAATAGTTTGCAGGCGCTATGTCCCGAACCAGGACGGTAATAGATCATTTGGTACTACCATCGAATAAATTAAGGCACTTTCTCAGACCAAATGTATACCTAATTCATTGTGCATAAAACAAATCACCTTATAATTACTACAGATATATTCAGAAAATCCTTGATTATCTTGTATGGTCCACATCCAACATGCTACTTTCCTTTAGTATAATTTATGTCTATCATGCTAAAGGACCTATGTGCCTTTATCTAAAAGAATGATGTAGCTATTGATTGGCATATATGATATGGACAGGAATAATAAATGGACCAGCAAAGCTAAACTGCACATTTTACGTTCAGAACAATGGCTAAAGAACTGCAAAATTTTAACTGGATCAGAAATTTTGCAAGCATTTCAACTGAAGACACCATGGATGAATTTATACTACTTTTTACGGCCTTGCAAGATGTCAATCTCACACAGAACAAAGATCACATCAGGTGGGGATTGACTGGAAGTGGTCAGTACACTGCCTCCTCGGCTTATGAGATACAATTTATAGGTGCTACATCACCAATACCAGGAGCCGTGTTGTGGCAAGCAAAAACAGAGCCGAAATGCCGTTTCTTTGCCTAGTTAGCCCTCCATGAAAAAAAACTCTCACAGCAGATAACCTCGCCAATTGAAAAACTGGCCACGTGAACCTAATTGTTCGTTATGTTTCTTTGAACCGGAGACCACGGCGCACTTGTTAACTCAATGTAACTTTACAGAGGCCACATGGGACAAAGTTGTATCGCCACTCCAGTTACCAGAGGTGTTGAAGCCAATTAACAGATCAGGGCCCGTCAATTGTCTAGAGGATGTTCTACCAGTCGGGAATAAAAGGGAGAGGAAATACCACGTCGGCGCCCTCTTCTTTTGGTGGCATGTTTGGAAAGAGAAACGGAGAATCTTTGAACACAAGGCTCAGTCATTCAATCAGATTGCTCTCATTATCAAAGATGCTGTCCTTTTGCATCAATCGGTTGTTCAGTAGTAGTTTTGGTTGAGCGACAGAGCCTCCGGCTCATCTGTTGCTTCTTTGTCTCTCAAGCGCCTGTGCTGGTCTTTGGGTAGGGATGCACATTTTCAAATTTGTGGGTCGGCTCACAATCCAAAAAATTTCTAAATAAACTAGAATTTTATCCCACTTGTACAAATTGATCACCTAAATATACTAGAGAGATGACCCGCAACTACCCATTGAGTACGCATTTGCATCCTATCTTTGGGTCTTTGTTCTTTTATGATGTATTTCTTCTTTTATCTTAATGAATGGTAGCGCTTCTGCTTTTTTTTTAAAAAAAAAAGATATGGAAGAAGGAACACAGCAAGGGATGCATTTTGGAGCGAGTACTGCGCTAGGCCCCTCACACTTCGACAAACTGGACGACATGTTTGGCTCAAAGTTTATGAAACCGCTCAAACCGGATCGGTTTTCGCGAAAATAGAATCGGTTTCGAATTTAATTTTTTTGAATTTTGAAAATTTGACAGATTTTGAAATAAATATACGTAGAAAACACTAGATGAAAAACGAAACATTTTGGAGGAATCCGTTTTTGAAATATGATGATTTAGATGTAAAAAAATTCATAAAAGTTTGAATAGAAAATACAAAACGAACCTTATCCGCAGCCCTGTGGATCAGACACCCGTGAGCCTTCTTTCTTCTCCCTCTGCGAGCTCCCCAGGCAAATCCGTGGTCCCCTGCCGTCATCCGCCGCCGCGTCGTGGAAAGCCTTTTCCACGGCCAAAAAGGGCGGCTAGCTGACCGGCAACAGCAGCTAGCCGAGCGCGCCCCATCCCACAGCGTCTGCGCGGCAAGCCGACCGGTAAGCTCGGTACTACCGGCTACCGGTAAGCGCGGCTTACCAATCGGTACTACCGGCTAGCCGGTGCAGCAGAGAAAAAGCAATGGTATAAAAAATACATTGTACTTCTCTCACTAGCAAAAAACAATTTTTAATTTATAAAAAATCCTAGGTAATCTATCAATTATATCACACAACACCTCTGAAGGATGCATGAAAAATACTGTTCTGTATGTTTTTTTATAGTGGTAGATAGATGATGGATGCAGTGGCACTGCCCCTTTTCAATTTTTGAATTTTTTTTCATTTTTTTAGTTGGGCACTCCCTTTTTTCTCGGCTTCATTTCCTTTCCTGCATCCATATCGGCGATGCCAAGAATTAAAAGACTTGAGGTCACGATTGAGAATGGGACCAACGAACTTCAGATTTTCATGGCCTTGCTGGGTCGCATTGCAGCCCAGGCCAAAACGTCAACAAACAGAGGAACTGCTCTGTTTGGAAGCACGAAAATTGAGTGACACGAATGGAGAAAACAGAGGAGCGGGTACTTAGCTCGGTCCATGCGTGCGGTTGCAGGAATGTGTATCCAAATTGGAGAGAGATCCTCAGACGTGCGCCACCGTTGCAGATGCATGGGACTGGGTTCATGCCCCAGCAACAGAACGTTACGGTAACTAAGGATACGCGTCCATCAAAATTGCCCAAAAGATTAGGCAGAAATCCTCCAGTCGATGCCAGTACCAATAAGCCCTAACACTGAAAGCAGTGGGAGTATGGGGGCCTGTGAACATTATAATACTTGTTTGCCACCAATGATGAAATTGACGATGTGACCGGGCCGAGAGAGTAATCAGGGTGGTGGCTGTAAAATGTTTATTGAAAGCAGACATACTTGTTTGATGATTCATGCGTCCTTCGGTTTTTTTTTTTTTTTTTTTTTGTGAAATGTACCAGGTGGATGGTGGACCTGAACCAGGTCAGTGCTTGTAGACAAATGATCAGAAGGAGCCTGATGTTATTTGGTAATAGCACGGAGGACCCTGGTAAACTCATATGCTAGCTTATCGAGATTGGCGATTCATTATTAGACAATTAATGCAAAGCTCATTGTCAACGGAGTTTATATAGTCCAACTTGTTTAGTACAATGTCCTACGTGCAACGGCTGACCTTGCGTTTGCGTGGAGTAGAGAATGTGTTGCTCTGTTACCATGAGACTAATCTGCACGTACAAAGGAGTAAACAACTAACTAGTCCAGGCTGCACCACGTGGACCGACGTGTATTGCATGTGATCGGAGCGGAGGTTATGGTCACAACAACCAAGGCCACACCGCTTGGTCAATCTGAAGAGTAGCCTGGCCATTATCACAGTTTGCACAATGCCAGCTCGTTATCACCTTCGCTCAAATCTGAACCAAAGCAGCCAAGCTAAGGGCCTCAACCATGAATGTGGTGGCCACGGCAGTAGGCGGAGTAGTGCCCAAGCTACTCCAGCTGCTCGGAGATGAATACAAGCTGCAGAGAGGCGTGAAGAAGAATATCAAGACTCTCGCAGATGAGCTTAAATATATCCATACATTCCTCAGCAAGGTGTCCGATGTGCCATGGGATCAGCTCCATGAGCAAGTCAAGGAATGGGAAGCGGTATCAGGGCATCCTACAACATGGAAGACATCCTCGACACCTTCCTCGTGTCCGTCGAGGGCCGTGAGCCAACCGGCTGAAGCAGGATGAAGCGCGCCTTAAATAAGATCACTGATGTGCTCAGGAAGGGGAAGGCACAGCATGACATCCGTTCTGCTATCTAGGATATCATGCAGCAGCTCCAGGAGGTGGCCGCCCGGTATAGAATCGATGACCTTGCGGTGAGCTCTACCACAACAAGGTTAACTACAGATACTCGACTTAAGGCTATGTACAATGAAGTTGCAAGCTTGGTTGGAACCAAAAAGCCAAGCAAGGACCTTATAGCGTAGCTGTCTGTCCCCCAGGCGGATGATATGGCCAATGGGATGAAGATTGTCGCCATTGTGGGGACAGGGAGGCTTGGCAAGACTACTCTTGCCAAAGCAATGTTTGACAAGATTAGAGTGAATTTTGACTGTGTGGCTTTCGTACCAGTTGATCAGAATCCTAACCTATCAAAACTTATTATCATGGACATTCTCTATGAACTTGACAAGAACAGATTTGGAGACATTCAAACCAAGAACAGAGATGAAAGGCAGCTCATTGACAACCTTCAGAAATTTCTCAAGGACAAGAGGTATGCGTCACCCACTCAATGCTTTACATTAAAACTAGTAGGTTGATCCAGTTATTTGCTTAGTCTCAATAATCTAATTATGGTTAATAATAGAGGCCTGTTAAGGTAGATCAACTCCTATTCCTTTACCCTCCTAGAAGGTGACCCACCAATTGAACCTGAGCCGTCGAAGTTTGGAAGAGGAAACAAAAGAAGAAAATATAATATAATATCCACCACAGCCGATACGGAAACATTTGTACCATATATAATGACATGATATCATCTCATCATAAGGACTGGCTTTGGTTGCATGGAACATATCCTGAATGTCGTCGCATGCACCTTACCAAATAGATCAAAGTATTTAGTCTCTAAAACCGTTGCAGACATCAGTTTCCGAGTCTTATCGATTTCCTTCCATATTGAATATCATAATAATTAATAACAACGGGAGAGCTTTTACCTCTTAAGAGGTAAAATAAAATTTAATCATCGAGATCCATGCAAATAAATGGTCTATATTCATTTGGGTCTACCGCAGAATTTGGCTGATACTATATTATCTCATATATTGAACACATCACCCTCCACTTAGTGCTTTAGTCATTCTAGTGCTACAATTTGTTAGAAGGAACAAATATGGTCCAGAAGCAATTCAGAATATTACAAGAGCAGTGTAGTATTGACATTTTTGTACTAGATGTTGAAGACTTATCTTCACTTGGGTTATATTTATTGGAATCAATAGATGTGGGTGAAATGGAAGAATGGTATTTAGAACATTCAGTGTTTGTAGAAAGTATACTTTGTAGATGACAGTAACAATAGTTGAGTATTATTGGAGATAATAGAAACAATATTTCATAATTGCTTTGATATTAAACTTAGTAACGACCAATTGTGGCTGTTCTCATGAAATTCTGAAATGTGTGCTCTTTTTATGATAATATCTTAAAAGATTGGACCAGTATTGCATATATATATATATATATATATTGTTTTGGTGCCTTATGGATGTTACACTTTAATGGCATAGGTATTTAATTATCATTGATGACATATGGGAGACTAATTCTTGGGAAGAAAGAATCAAATTGGCCTTGCATGAGAATAACCGTGGAAGTAGAATAATCATAACTACTCAGAACTCTAAAGTTGCCACAAAAATTGGTAATGTGGTTTATAGGATGCAACCGCTTTCAAAAGGTAACTTCAAAAATCTATTCTACACAAGAATATTTGGATCAAAGGAGAAATGGCCCGATAATGAGCCAGATGGTATATCAGATAAGATTCTAAAAAAATGTGATGGTGTACCATTAGCTATAATCACAATGTCTAATTTGTTGGTGGGGAAACCAAGGGAAAAATGGTCTGCTGTGTTCACCTCAGTTGGTTTTGGTCATAAAAGTGACAAAGACGTGGATAATACTATAAAGATTTTGTCTTTTAGCTACTATGACATGCCTGCTCATCTAAGGACTTGCCTATTGTATTTAAGTGTATATCCAGAAGATTATGAGATAGATAAAGAATCTTTGATATGGAAGTGGATAGCAGAAGGGTTTGTCCAAGGGAAAAGAGGAATCTGGTTATTTGACATTGGAGAGCAATACTTTAATGATCTTGTAATTAGAAGCATGATCCAGGTTATAGAAGAGGAAGATGGAGTGGTGTGCAAATGTCGTGCTCATGATATGATACTTGATCTCATATGTTCCGTATCATCTGAAGAAAATTTTGTTACCATATTAGATAATGATGAAGGTACAGAGTCACCCTCACCATGGACAGCGCGCAGGTTAGCTCTCCATGCTAGTACCATGCAGCACACTGCTGAAGGTAACACGACGTACCTGTTGCATGTGAGATCATGTATTACCACTAGGCATGCTTTTGGTAACTGGATCCAACTTTCAACGTTTAAAATTTTTCACGTGTGCTGGACATGGAAGGTTGCAAAAATGTGAGCCATTCCCATCTTGTTCATCTGCAAAATTTGCCTCACTTGAGGTATCTTGGTCTGAGACATAGAGAGATTGAAGCTCTTCCAAAGGAATTAGGAGCTTTGAAGCTTTTGCAGACACTAGAGTTGGATTCAACGTAAATCAGACAGTTCCCACCCAGCTTCAGCCGTCTAACTCAGCTAGTGTGCCTAAAAGGTGATATCAATTGTACATTGGCACCAAGCTGGATCGAAAATCTATCGTGCCTTGTGGTGTTGCAGGTTACAATACAAATTTCTAATGGCAATGAGGAAGACAATGCTAGGGGTTTTCTAAAGGCACTAGGATGTCTGAGGAATTTAAGGGTGTTCAAGTTATCTGTGATACCTGAAATAGATGAGAGCATGCAACGGGATTTAGTGTCATCCCTACAGAATCTTCACAAGCTCATGCACATGGAAATAATTTTTTTGGACCTACATAGATGGAGACATTTCCGTGTGGGAAGGCTTTGCCCTCCCACAAAATCTCCGATCACTTACTCTACATTACATCTTTTTACCATGTATGCTATCATGCACTAATGCCACGTGTTTTCCCAACCTCACCTGTTTGTACCTATCTGTGAATGCTATGGATCTGAAGAATTTGGAATTCCTGGCTAGGTTGCCTGAGCTCTGTTATCTCCACCTATCCACTAAATCCACGGTAACACTAAGTAATATTAATGCTGGTAATAGCTTATTCCAAAAGTTGAGATTCTGCTACATGCCTTGATCAATGATCCAGTTTGGGTGCAAGGAGGGAGACTCGAGCAGTTCATTTCATATGTGGAATGGGACCGATGCTATGCCTTTTAGCTCTAGCAAAAAAGATTCCAGCTTAGCACCATGTACCGTGATGCCTAACTTTGAGGTGCTTAATTCTACGATTTTTGTACGAGCCTTAAAGAATGGAAAAGTTGACTACAATAGTACTATCGGCTTGGAGCATCTTCTGTCACTTCGGGAAGTCGAATCTAATGTTCATCATCAGGGAGCTCCTCGCGTGGAGATGGAAGAAATAAAGTCTGCTATGAGGAAAGCTGCCGTCCATCCCAACCGGCCCACTCTTCGAATGCGCTGATTCGGTACAGACAAAACGATCTCAGATGTCCGGGATCAAAAGGTAATACTACTACAGTTGAATCATGCAATTAATGTTTATCGTTACTGCTCGTGATCGGCAAGTACGTATAGGGATTACTGGTTTCGAACTACATATCTTAATTTCCCAAATTATTGCTTGTTTTAGTTCCGATACAGCCCGTCCAATTGGACCTAGAGCTTTAAGTATTTATTTATCTTTCATTCTGTGTACAGTAGATTCAGTACGAGGAGGAGAGGCTGCCTTTTGTTGGCTATATGGTGTTGTTGAAATAAATTAATTTTTGACAATATCAAGTACTATGTTTCATTTATGCAGACTGTTTTCTGTGCTTTGCTGCAGGATCAGGACATAAAGAGAAGAATCCTCACAGCAAGTTTATCTTTGGAGATTGGTTTTACAGAGCTATTTGTTAATTATGGATGAACATTTAATAATGAACTTTGTTTGTAATGTTTTGATTTCTCTGAGCTCAGTCAGCAGCTGAAACATTGTAATAAGTAAGGCCACGTGTGGCAGCGTAGAGGCCAGAACTATTTCCCCTTTTTTTTTTGCCAGTGGGATGATCTTCATGGACTTGCTCATCTTTGATTCTAGCATTGTGTTCAGCACCAGGAGCTGGATACAGTGAAGACGTGTCCAAACATGACGGACACAGCTACAACCTTTCGCGGTGTCTGGTAGAGTCATGTTTGTTTATGGAAACATTTTAATTAGCTTTGTGTTACTGTGTGTTTTGTAATAAGGTACGATTGTGTGCAATGAACGTTGTTTCTTATGGGTCTTGAATATGTCGCCCAAGAAGGAGAGAAGAAATCATGGTTTACATAGTTGCAGCTGAGTGTTGATAATGATGGTGCCTATTGTGGCCAAACTTGTGACGCAGTAATAGCAAGCTGGCAGTTGAGTTCTAGGCTCTTCGGTGAGATGTCAGAAGCCAGATGCTGGATGCATTAACACCCTGCGTCATTTCCTACATCCTTACTTTCTTAGGGCTCCTTTGAGGATTTTTACAGGAATTACACAATAATTTAACAGAAAAAATACAGGAATAAAAAATTTTCTCTTCAATCTTCAATCCAAAGGAGGGGTTAGTGTCTATGCCGAGAGTTCCAAAAGATTTGATGTCCCGGTTGAGAATGGAGTAACGAGTATCAGATTGAAAAATGTGTCTCGCTATGAATGATAATCTATAGATTTGTTATGTATGAAAGTATACGGCATCTACTTAGCATCAGGAAATTTACGAGGACATCTATTTTTTTGCCTTATTTGGTACAGGATCTTGGGATCAATTGAGTCAGTTGTTTATGACTTTCATGGCCCCGCCGCCGAGTCGCATTGGGGCCAGTCCAAAGTGTCCGGAAACAGAGAAACGGCTCCGTGTTGATGCACGAAAACAGTGGCACCAACAGAGAAAACAGACTATGAGATCCGCCTTGAGTAGTTCTGTACAGTTGCAGGACATATCTTGGTTCTCTGGCTCATCTTCTTCATGTTCATAGCTACGGAGTAATTAATTACCTGTTTCCTTTTCTTTTTGTCTGATTTATTAGGCTGTTGAAATTTTGTGCTGGTAACGATACTGTATACAAAAATGCACAGCAAGCAAATCTCTTCCGTATTTCTAAAAATAGCCAGTTATCTCAGTTCACCTCACACAAGACATACCTGCTCTTTTAAGCCGAGAAGCGGCCGTCAGCCACTGCTGCTGTGATCAACCATGCACGCTGACGCTGTCACTGCATATACTATGCTCCTAGCAAACACAAAAGAAACAACCATGCGATGCAGTAAGCTCGTTGCAGAAGTTAATTCATATGGAATGGTCAATATGATGGAGACATACGCCCGATGCTTGACCTATCCTTGTATCATCAGGTAAAGATTCATGCCCTGCTGTGACAGCATTCCGTTTTTCTAAATATCATTTCCTGCTTCCGTAGTAACGATGCCGAGATTTCCAAAAGATTTGAATTTGCGGTCAAGAATGGGACTCAGATTGAAAAATGTTTACCAGGGCATCTATTTTCTTAACTTTTTTCTGCTACACGGTCTTGGACTTGGGATCAATTAAATCATCTCTTTATGAAATTCATGGCCCCTGAGATGAGAGTCGCATTGCAGACTAAGCCTAAAGCGTCAGGAAACTGGGGAACTGCTCTGTTTTTCAAGCACGAAAGCAGAGTGACACAAACAGAGAGAACAGAATAGGGGATCTTTTGTGTAGTTCTGTGCAGTTGCAGGACGTATCTCGGTTCTCCAGCTTATCTTCTTCATGTGCCCATTGATCCATGTCCATTGTAGCTAATTACTTAATTACCAGTTTGCTTTTATTTGTTTGTCAGATTTAATATTAGGCTGTTGAAACTATATGTGATAGCAATGGTAGTGTGAATGAAAATGCAGGGGCAGCAAATCGCTTTCATTTTCTAAAAGTTGCCAGTCACCCCAACTGACCTCACGCACCTGCTCATACCTTGCTGTGAGCTGCGCCAATTCATGTGAAATTCATCTAAATTTAACGCCATCTTGCCCTGCTCGATCTGTGGCCTGCTCTGTTTTGTCAGCCCAAGGCAAGCAGTACGTATAGAAAGTGAGAGAAAAAACTGGAGCAGTTTTTAACTTCGTATGGAATTCATTTAAATTTTACATTGTCAGGCTGGAACAGCGACGAGTCTGTCTCCCTCGAGGTGCGATCTTGACGGCTGCACGACGACGGGCCAAAGCACTACCACGAACACCACCAGCAGCACGGCGGAGAAGAGGTCGAACGCGACGTTCGCCGCCATCACGGACCGCCTCCCAGTGCCGGCTTTATATTTTCAGAGGCCCTGGGGCGAACTCAATGGCAGGGCCCTTTTGTAAATATATTTTATTATACACTTTATCAAATTTTAAAATATTTTCACGGTTGATGTTTAACATCAATTTAGTTATTAATTTTTTTAAAAAAAATGTTCAAATGTGTAAAATTATTAGCCGTATTTAAACACTACTAATAATAAAGCAAACTATAATAAAATATATTATATTTACCACACTTTTGGAATAACACGAATGATCAATCTTGATATTTAACGGTAAAAATAGAGACTAAAGTATAAATCTAGTTAATGATATGAACATTTTTCATAAGATGCTAACCTGCCAAATTTCAATAATTTTCATTCAAAATCCACTTCACCTCTTGGCATGATTCCAACTTAAATGGGTTCTTTTATCATTGAACTTCGACCAGAAAAATCAGTATTAATTTTAGAAGTATACTCTCTCCGTTTTTTAATTGATGTCGCCGTTGATTTTTAAATTCAATTTTGAACATTCGTCTTATTCAAAAGGTTTTGATAAATTGCATATATTTTAATATAATTTGATTTATTATTAGAGTTTTTTGAATCACAATTTAAAATTTTACACATTCAAATAATTTTTTTAATAAGATGAACCGTTAAAGTTAAATTTAAAAGTGAACATCACTTAAAAAACGGAGGGAGTAGAAGTTAGCTAAACGAAGATTTTGAAGAGGAAAACAATTTCTGAAAAAGAAAAGTAGTCACAGCCTCACCTGTCAGGCCCATCCTCCTGTCTTCTTCCTCCTCTCGATAATGGGCAGGAAAAAGTAGCCAGCAGTTTCAAAAAAAAAAGGCAGCACTTTGTTACCTTATTCCTTAGCCGTGAACTCTTCCTATCGCTGCTTTGAGGCTCCTACCTCCATTCTCATCCATTTTTGATCCATCTCCACAGCAAAAACTGACCCCTCTCTCTCTACATTACATTCCACCGAGCTCACCTGATTTTTACGGCCCCTGCCTGGCTGGGCCCTAGGCCGTCGCCCCTATAGCCCCGTCCCAAAGCCGGCACTGCCGCCTCCCGCCGCCTGAGGACCGAGAGGGTCCCTGACGGATCATAAGTAGGAATGGAACCAACTCGCAAATATAATCCAGAATCAGAGAACCAATACAGTATATGATCCTTCCCAGCAGAACGAACGATCGAGGCAACAAGATATGGAGTGATAGGGCTTACAGGGAATCGATTACAGGGAGAGGTTGAAGGAGGAGACGCAGAGAAAGTAGCCTTTCGCGGTACTGCGTTGGCCCCGCGAGGGCTGCTGGCCCACTGCGCCTTGGCGAAACGAGCCACCCAAAATTATTTCCCTTTTTTTTTCTTATGTGTGATATTGATGAACTTGCTAATCTTTGATCCTAGTATTAAGGTCAGCAGCAGGAGGTGGATACAGTGAAGATTGAATAATGGAGAGGTATCCAAACATGACGGACACATAGCTGCAGGCTTTGCGTTTGTCTGGTAGTTTCAAGTCATGTTTGTTACTTTGAACATTTTAATTAGCTTTGTGTTAGTGTGTTTTGTAATAAGGTATAGTTGTGTGCAATGAATGTTGTTTCTTATGCCTGTTGAATATGTCGCCCAAAAAGGATATAAGAAATCATGGTTTTGCCGTAGCTGAATCGTCGATACTGATGTGCCTTTTGTGGCCATATTTGTATAGTCAAACTTCCCATTCATGCAGATTCTATGGTGAGATGACAGATGATAGATGCAGTACACAGCCATATCTTATTTTTGGGTTCGACACTGTTTTTTGCTGCATTGTTTGCTGCATCCATAGTGACGATACAGAGAGTTCCAAAATATTTTATTTTCGCTAAATTGTTTCGCTCTTTGTGATTTTCACGTCCCCGCAGAGTTGCATTGCAGCCAGCCCAAAGCGTCCGAAAACAGAGGAACTGCTTTGTTTTGAGCTGATGGACACTTCCAAAAAGATCCGAAAGGAAATAATCTGAAAATAATTGAATTTTACGACAGGCTCTTCGATTGAGTTTTCTAACAATATTGTGCGTTTTTGTGGCGCTTCGACCATGGTCCAGTCTGCTGAGAAGTATTCATAGGGAATGGTTAATATGATGGAGTTGTAAGACCGGTGCCTGACCTATCCTTGTCTCATCAGGTAAAGATTCATACGTTGCTATGAGTTGTGTTGGTTCATATGAAATTCATCTAGATTTAACAACATCATCCCCTGTTCTGTCGTTGGCGTGCTCTGTTTTGTGAGAGGAAGACAAGCAGTATGTTCAGAAAATAAGAGAAAATCCAGTTTTTAAGTTCGTCTGGAACTAACAGGGCATTCCCAACTCCAATGCCTTGCGAACATTGCGCCCGCACGCACGCTGGAACAGCGACGAGTCCGTCTGCCCGAGGTGCGTCCTCGACGGCTGCACGACGGCGAGCCAAAGCACTACCACGAACACCACCGGCTGAATGGCGATGACGAGGATGAACACCACCAGCTTACACGGACCTATCCACGGCGCCGAGGGCACAGGCGGGGTCGTGGCACGACGGGCCGTTTGTAATGCCTGCCGCCAGAGGACCCGAGATTCCCCCGACGAGATCACAAACAGGAACGGAAGCAGCTCGCAAATAAAATCCAGAATCGGAGAACCAAGTCAGTATATGATCCTGCGCAACAGAAAGAGCGATGGAGGCAACAAGATATGGGGCGCTTGGGCTTAGTATTCCACTGGCGAACTCTCCGACCCGGGGAATCGATTACAGGGAGAGATTGAAGAGGGAGAAGCAGAGAAAGTAGCCTTTCGCGATGTTGCGTTGGCACCGCGCGGGCTGCTTGCCTACTGCGCCCCGCCGAGCGACCTGTGCGGGCCCGCTTTTCTTTTATTTTACTTTTCATTTTTCTTCTGCTGTGCCTGTTTTTTGTATTTTTTAATCACAAAGAAATTATTTTTTGGAGAAATCACAAAGAAATTAGTTGAGGTGCATAGTTGTGCCTACAACCAAAGCTACTCGTAAAATTCACTCACCGGGTACTTGCTCATTGAAGTATTATGTAGAGATGAGCACAAAATTAAGTACTCTTATTTCTCAGATTGATATCAGTAAAAAATAAATCTTATTTTAAATTGATCTAAAATGTTGTCCTAATGATAATAGTTTAAGATATTTTTATTACTCATGGAAAACGAGGCTATTTTAACCAAAGATAATAGTCTACCTTGCTGTGAACTTAGAAATTATCATATATTCTGTTTTAGTGCAGTTTGTGACTCAATGGATCAAATAAGTATTTGAATTTGTCGGGAGATCATGCCAAATTTTATTAATTTTTTATTCAAATCCGGTATTTTTTTTCTAAAAAAGCAATTCCTAGGACGCGCCTCAGGTAATGTTGTTTGAGGGCATCTTCGGCTACGACATACAGCTCAGGATGGGCGTGGGGTGGGTCAGCCCAGAGAATCTCCGAACCGACCCACGAAACTGATTCCGATGGTTCACCATGGATACTGTCGAGGGGCAGCTGGTCCAGGTTCCTTCGATCCCAAGGGTCAAGTGGATCGATCCAGCCACCTCCATTGACGCTACTCAGTCGTTGCCAGTGCGCCAGCAGCGGACCAATTGTCCGGTCGCATGGAGCATAAGCAGGACGATGAGCATGAGCTAGACGAAGACATGCCGCGCGAGTCTGACGCACCGCCGACAAGCACAGGAAAGGCTTCTCACTGATGCGCCCAACCGTCGCCGAGGATGAGTTCTCATGTAATTGGAGGAGAAGCGCTGGCACGCCCAGGAGCAGATGCAAGTCTACGTGGTGGTTCGCTCTACGCCGGGCAAGCATGAGTCACCGCTGCCGGCGGACCAGACAGCAAGCCGCGGCCCAGGCAACCAGTAAGCAGTCAGCCAACGGAAGTTCAGCAAGTAACTGGGTTGATCCGTGATATCCAATGGAGCTATGATCCAGAAAATAAAAGATGGGTGTACACGCTCAGGGCCTGATCGATGCCTAGATGACGACGACGAGAATGACCCAACAAGCAGTGCCGGCTCTGTTGTTCGAAAGGCCCGAGGGCGAACTCAAAATATGGGCCCTTGAGATAGTAAAAAATAAAATAAAATAACAAGTGATCGATCATATGATTTTGTTTAAAAAAATGGTAAGAGAAAAAACTTTTAACAAATTTTCTAACTCTTATCACTGAGCAATAGAATTGCTAATGAAAAATAAAAAGACAATATGAACTATCATAAAAAAATTCAAACATGCTTGTTTGATCAATGTTAGGTCACTAAAATAATAAAAAGAATGTTACTGTTTTTCATTGAAATTGAATCTACCAGTATTTAACTCCAGTCGGGAATCACTCACTCTATTCTATTTTATAAGTCATTTTAGATCCGAGCATGGAAAATAAAAAGAGTATAAAAGGTGAGATGCTGAAAACGAACAGGAGGGAGATAGAGATGGGGAGGTATTAGAAAGAAAGAAAGTTGTATCTAGAAATGAGAATAAGTTATAATTTGAAAAAACATGAGGAGACCAGAGTGACTTATAATTTGAGACTAAGGGAATAGCATTTATGCAATAGTTTATAAAAAAATAATATAAAACATAGTTAATTAGAGATAAATAGATGGAAACTCGATACGAAAAAAATATTATGCCATCGTCCTTCTCGCCTACCGATCTTCATCCACAAAAGCTTAGAATAATTGAACCATGGCTAATAGGTCATCAAATTTTGTTTTAGTCAATCAAGCTAAGGTCTCCTTTGTAACGTGGAAATTTTTTCTGTTTCCTATATTTTTCTATGAAATTAAACTGATTCATATAAAATTTCTATAAGATTTCTATGAAATTCCTGCATTCCAAAAAGAACCTAAATTTTTACATGTGAATTTGCACTTAAAATATTTTTAATATAAAAGTAATAGTTATACTTAATATATATACATATCAAAGTTTGGAGCCCCTACTTGGCACGGGCCCTAGGCCGGTGCCCTCATCGCCATGCCTCTGAGCCGACAAGCTGTGATATCCAATGGAGTTATGCTGCTCCCAAACTGTTGCATGCTTGCAATCATTTGGTTATTGCGTGATTTGGTCAGAAATCCTTGCTTGTATGGCGTATGCTGCTTGTCCGTAGAAATGAAATTAACTATTGATATTATTAACTACTTTCTGAGTCATCCAATTAATTAACATTGTATCCTTGAACCGTTGTCCGTAGAAATGAGGAAACGATATACTCCACTGACACCACAAAATGATCACTGTTACTGTTAGCAGAGGCAATGGTATTAGCATCATATAAAAGTCCGTAAAAGGAAGAAGCAACATCGTCACGGATTACGAAACAAGGGCTCTGCAGAACACTGGACAAGCGGCCAGGAATCAGCCTGTTTTTTCATCTCATTACTGACAATGATCCGCCAAATGGTCAGGTCAAATAAGCAGACCACATCAATAGAGCACAGCCAAGCCTACCTGTGTTTCACAGATTATGCTGAGGAACAGGAGCGCGACCTCCGTGAGCTTCTTAGGGTGTCTTACCTCTGGAGGTTGAGTTTTTTTTTTTTTATAGCAAAACCTTTGCACTAAGCGGCTATGCCACCCAAACATACGGAACACAAAATGCCGGAGCAGGAAAAAAAATATATCTCCAATCATGCTAACTACTAATAAGCACAAATAAAAATTTTGGATGTTCTTTCAGCTTCAAATAAATTAAAAATAGAAATAAATTACAGATAAGGAAGCTCCTGTAGGTTGTAGTCCAGCTTCAACCATATAAAATGGCAGATTGGTTTCTCCAATAGAGTTCTTACAGTTTTCACCAATCCATAGCACCGATGAAAATAACTTACTGACGTATCAGCCACCATGTGAAACAACGATGAGAAAGGGTGCTTTTTTTTTCCTAGGACCTTTATTTTAAAAAGATAAAGTCCAATTTACTTTCTTTTCGCCAAAGTACAAATAACCTTCTAAACTATATTTTGATTAAGTTTATCCCCACAAAATACCACTTTTTTCAATGTACCCCCCAATAATTTGTGTTCTTTATTCTCCAAACACAAGCGTAATCTTAAGATAAAATTTTATTAGATGATAAAGCAAATTTTATCATTACTTTCATATAATTTTTATCTAAAAGATTAAATGTATTTCCCTAAAAAATAATGATAAAAAATTGTAATAAATTTTTTAACATGTTATGATGTGATTTATCATCCCGTAAAGTTTGATCTTAAAATTATGTTTATATATAGAGAAATAAAAAAGATAAATTACATTACTGGGTAATTTTTTATCTAAAATAATAAAAAAATAATTTAGGAGGTTATCTAGACTTAGGCTATACTTGAGTAGAGTAAGACAGACTGTATCCTTTTAAAAAACACTACATCAATGCTAAATCTCCACCATTATGGAAGTTGGATATGGCTTTTGTAATATTTTTTAACTTCTCTGTAAAAAAAGTAGAAAAGCAGCTTTAAGTGAGCTTTTTAAAATCCTATTTTCTTTCAGCTTCCGATTTTTCAGCTATGAAAGCTAGTTAAAAAGATAAAACAAACTGGACTACGGATTGTTCTACAAATTTTTGAAATATAGGTCGATTGACATCTGACAACGCACCACATGCGCACACAGCATATGATATGTTGTCGACCTGACAAGTTTAAATTTTAAAATATAATGCTTACATCAAAGCTGCTACTACCACCTCCATCATAAAAAAATGTCACTTTATGATTAAAAATTTACCCTAAACAATATCACTCTCACTTTTCAATTAAGCTCCTCTCTCTGTCCTCTGTCATCTTGTGTTCTCTATGCGCTTTCTATTTTTTTCATTTTTTTTCTTAATTCGTGTACCCAACTTCTCAAACTGCTTGTTTTATGGGACACAGTGAGGACTGGTTTTCAAGCACTAAGTCCGAGACTAGGACAGTAATAAATCATTTGATACTGCCACGGAATAAATTAAGGCACTGCCTCAAAAAAATATGCCTAGTTCATTGTGCATAAAACAAATGAGGCGACGTCTAAAAAACAAATGAGGTGATGCCTAGTTAGGAACAAACAAACGAGGTGGAGTTTATTCGAGGTGTGTCGAGAGTTCCAAAAAATTCGAGGTCACGATTGAAAATGGGAATAATGGGTTTCAGATTGAAAAATGCAACGTGCTATCAGTAGTGACAACCCGCAGATTCGTTATATGTATGAAAGTTTATGGCATCTATTTAGAGCCAGAAAGTATGCGAGGGCATCTATTTTCTGACATTTTTGTGTGTGCGCTTAGATAAAAATGAACTGGATCTTTTAAGGGGTGGAGATGCCACCCAAACATATGGAATGCAAAATGCCAAACCAGGAAAAACCAACCTTATGAAAACACATCTCTAATCGTGCCAACTGCTAAAAAGCAAAATTAATTTTTTTAATGTTCTTTCAGATTCAAGTAAAACAAAACCAAAAGAAATCATGCAAAACAAAGGACCAGTAGTGTAGTCCAGCTTCAACCACAAGATCGCAGATTTGTTTATTTCATCAAAAGCTTAGTTTTTAACTTTTTACAAAAGAGCTTTTGACAAATCTTATTTGTTTCAGCTTTTCGGCTAGAAAAGACAAACTTTAAACACAACCAAACCATATTGCAACTATGTGATTTAATCCCGCAGCAGTGCACCGCTTGCAACTTTCACATCGTGACGTGCGCAAAATTTTGAAATATAACACTTGCATCTTTTGCGTGACGACCGGCCTGCAGTGTGGGCGGCGGCGACGAGGAGAGGGGGGGGGGATGAGATTTTCGCGTCTTGGGAGGACGATGCATGTGTCCCATCTTTTGCCCAAAGCCAGAGGAGTGGTCGAGTAGCTGGGCGAAGCGCCCACTTGTCAGCGCAGAGAATCGATTGTGCTTGGCGCGTGACGGATGAGACACCATTCACCATGCACTCATGCTTTTATAAGGAGTAAAGATGGGCTCTCGGGTGGTAAATGTTAGATATGCAGGAGAAAGTGAGTCAGGCTGTGAATTTTTCTACATGAAACAGATGTCGGGCAGTGCCAAGCATGCATCTGAAGCTGCAAATGAAGACAATTGTACAGCATGAATTCATGTAACTGTGGCGCCCCACCTTAGGAATTAGGGCTTCACCATCCAGATCGGCCGCGGGAGACCACTCGACGTAGTGAGAGTCAACAAGTACATATACAATCACATATAAAAATAGAGAACTAACTGAGTTTTAGTTATTACAGCTTAGGTTCTAGTTTTAAGTGCGCAGAAGAGGTTTGAAATTCAATGGCACAGAGTAAGTGATACAATATGATGATATAGAGCTTAAAATAAAAGCATGCAAGCCCATAAACATGATTTCGTCCCTCTGACTAGAAGATGGTGATGAAGGAACCCACTCAATTGACCACTCTTTTAGAGTCCACCTTTCTACACCACCTTGCCACAACAATCGCATTAACTCACGCGAGACATACCTGCAACAAATATTTACATGACACGATCCTAAGCAACTAATATTCATCAAGTCTTACACGTCAAATTAACCTTCTAAGGGCCTCTTTGTTTGAGTTGGAGCTTTTGAGCTTTTGAAAAGCTGGATGGCGGCTAGTTGAAAAGCTCAATGATGAAATTTGGTTGTTGGCTTTTGTAGTATATTTTTAGCTTTTCTGCAAACCAAAAGATAGAAACGCAGCCCTCAATGAGCTTTGTAGCTTTTATTCGTTTCTCTAAAACCTAGCTTTTCAGTATTTCAAAAACGAACTTTTCAGAACTTTGTTTGTTTTAGCTTCTTGGTTTTCAGCTTTTGAACTGGAAAGCCAGCTAAAAAGCTGAAACAAAGAGACCTCGAGACCAACTCCAAGTGTACAGGGCGGTTGACCAAAGGTATTAGAATAATTGCAAAAAATCAGCACTAAAAGTTGATTCCTCTTTCAACTTTTAGCAAAGTTAAGAGGTATACTTGCATAAACATAATTATTAGCCACCTATGCTAAACCATAGATTGGACACAATTAATTAAAGTATAATTGAGCATGTATAATGATCCATGATTCACTTTTTACTACAACGTGACAACGATCACAAGTGGTACTCTGAACCAAACTTGTACTGGGTAGCCTCTCCATACCACACGATTCTTCTACCGATGACTCAACATTAAGCGTAGCAAATTCTAGCGAGGTGCTAGACAAACTATACCAACCCATAGGGAAAATAAGGATGCTACATGCAACTAGGTTGCCAAATCAACTCCTACACGTAATGCACATTACATGACTTGCATACATGTGAGAAAACGTGAAAAAAGACTCGTAAAACATTGGGAGTGCACCAGGGTTGCTTTGGTCTTGCGAGCTATCGGCACCGTAAAAAAAAAAGATTCAGAGGGTTCTCCTCAGCAACAATCTCGATAGTTGTCTTCAACATTTGTTCCTACATGAATGAAACGACATGCTTAAATAAACCGAAAAGGAAGAAAGCAAATTATTGAGTTGCATTTAATAACTAAGAAAATTCATTTTGGACATTATTAAATATGCTTAAGGTGATCTCTTAAACCCGTGCAATTTATTATATGTGTAACACATTGAAATATATTTTCTGGACAAAACTTGGGATTTTAACATGCATGAATAAATTACTGAAATTGAAACACTAAAAAGCTAAAAAATTAAATTATGGCTAAAATATGAATTATTTAAAAATAAAACTTGATGAGCACTTAGGACATTCAATGAGACTTTAGCATGCACAAAAATAAAGATATGAATTTATATTTGTTTTAACTCTATGAATTTGTGTGAATAATACATTATGATCTAAGAAGATTCGAATACACCAAGATGTATATCTAGTCAAGAGGGTTCTAACAAAATGTATTTCAAATTTTTGCAAATTTTCTACAATTTATTATGCATTTTACAATTTATAACTTTTTCTGGAAAAGAGAATTCGGACTAGTCTGATCTAGGTTAGACTTTGTTCGACATTTGACTTATCCGAGGCAACTTTTAGATACCAGAGAGCTGCAAACTCAGCCAGGTCAGACTTATCTAGACTGGGTCGGACTAGTCTGGCCTCAGAATTGTCCAGGCTCACTTTCAGACTCGAGAGAGCTATCACAAGGGATAGATCGGACTTATCCGGCCGTCAGTGACTTGCCCAAGGTTTGGTGAGGTTTCTCACCCAATGGACCAACAAAAACGTCAAGATCCAGGCCTCAAAGCTTTACCTAGTGGGGTAGACGAGCGGCACTTATATTATTGAGGAAGAGAATACTCCAAAACACCAAGTTGACGGTGGGGTTGGCTCCCAATGTTGGCCGACAGTGGGAAAGAAGCAAAATGCTTCAACCTCAGTGAAAAGAAGGTCAAGAAGACTAGTCAACCACTTGTGCCACACCATGGATCACCCATGTATGCATGGAATCAAAGAATGGCTTAATGTGGAGGGAGAAATCGAGAAGGGACAGAGAAGTAGCCAGTTTCAGGCAATAAGGAGTAGATGAGGGAGAAGGAAGGGGAGGCCGATGGAGGAGAGTCTTAACCTGCTCCAGCTCTCGCACAGCCATGAGCCGCATCTTGACTTGGATGGCAACGGGGAAGTCGAGGAGGGAGCGTGTGGCATCCGTGGTGCGTTGTGGTGGAGAAAGAACTGACAGGCTTGCCTTGAAACCCAAACTCGTCTGGTCTCGGCAAGAAATTTGAAAGAAAAAAGGGCAAGCTATAGCTAGAAGACTCGTAAAATTTTACCAATTTTTGTGGATGTATAAGAGAACACGATGACTAACTGTTGTTAAAGAATTGAGTCCAAATTCCTTATAGAATTTAAACTAAAAAATCGACCATTTTGAATGATTTTGAAATTTGTGTAGACGAATTTGAACTTGAATTTTGCAAGTTCTTTTAGAGCTCGATTTACCATGATTTTGATAAAATTTGTGTAAACTTGAATTTGAACTTGAAAAGTTGATAAAAGAGATTCCAATGTAGAGGAGAGGTTTCAAGAGCGCAAGGTTGCTCAAGAGACACTAGGGTGTCACAGTAACAACAAAGATTAGCCCTCTTTCAGTATTACTATTTAAGATTTCATCTTATTGTTATTTTTTTGAACAGAACTGGAACTACCATCACAAAGGACACTCAGCAGGTACTATGGCTTTAGCTTTCTCGAACTATGCTTGATAATATCTATTTGAAAACTTTGTGACATGCAATCGTTTGCTTCTGCAATTAATAGAGTCTTCTTTTTATCAAAAATGGAAGAGAAATCGCACCTTTGCATGGCCGCATACAACACTTCTATTATTATAAACCTTAACATACTTACATATGAATCAGAATAATAAGAAATGCAAAAATTATGTATGCCAGAGTCGATTGAAAAGTTTTCATCCATGAAATGGCCTCTAATGTTCTGCTCACGAACTAGAATGACTCTTTTATTCCTTCATAACGCTGCAACACCAATATGGCCTCTGAAAATAGCTGCACAAAAGATGTATCTTTGTAATTTCCAAATAAATACGGAGTATATCATTACATGATCTTCATATTACCCAACATGAAACAACCATCCAACCAGTATTTTTTCTCTTGTAAATCATAATTTGAGAGCCCACTCCCTAGCTAACATGTGGGACAAAGTGCTGGGAGGGTTTAACCCAGTAGCTATGGGAAGAATCCTCCAAATTGTCTTGACATGATGACAATCAAAGAAAAGATGTTTAATTGTTGCGTAACAGTACAGAAACAAAAGATGTTTAATTGTTGCATAACAATTACAGAAGCAGCACTTTTGACCCTTTCCAATTCTTACCTAAGATTCCCTTCCATAAAATCACTCCCCGCTAGAGAAACAAATAAGAATCTAAAGGATTTTCTAACCTGCAAAACAATTTATGAGAAAAAGGTTCATTCTGATTCATCATGTGAAGGTATATGGAATGAATCTAAATTTACTGTTCTTATATAACCTCTAAGCCCCTTTGGAATATAGTTGTTCTTTTCCTATTTCCTAGTTTTTGTTCCGTGAAATTGAAATGATCACTGTGAAATTTCTGTAAGATATCCATGAAAATCTTGCGTTCCAAAGGAGCCCTAAATGAACAATATTTCACATTTTTAAAATTGATATGAGAGATCTTAGCTACCAAGTTTTTCATTCATTGAGCTTTTCCCCAACAAGATCTCTCCTGAATGAGATGTTCTGTGATGTTGATCTCATAATGTTTTTCACGTTTCATTCAGATGATGTGTAATATGATAAAGTGAACGATGAAGGTATTGAATGGATGATTTCCTAGCTATGCATCTTTCCAGTGATCCATTATTGATTTTAAAAGAACCACATGCTAAAATTTGATCTGTTATTTTAATCAAACCCTTCCAGAAATGTGAGTCATTTTTTTAGATTGGATTTTTGGGAGAGGTTTTGAGCTTAAATATTTGTGTCTAGGCAAGATGCGCCAAGTCTTCTTCGTTAAGAAACTTTATAATCCACTTGCTTAAGAAATATTTATTTATTTTAAGAAAGGGCCTACTGCAGACTGCAGAATTGACAAGCCATCATCTAGAAGGTGCGGAATGACCCCTCTGATTTCTCTATCATCCTTTTTCTTTCAGTTAAGAGTGAAAGCATATCTACTACTTCCTCCGTCCTAAAATAAGTGATGTTTTTGACTTTTTGAAATCAATGTTTGATCATTTATTTTATTTAAAAAATTTACAAAAATACAAAAATAAAGAAGTCAAGTTTAAAGTATTTCTAATAATGAATCATTTCACAATAAAGTAAATAATATTTTTACAATTGTTTTGAGCAAGACGAATAGTCAAAGGCAAATGTTTAAAAATTTAAAAAAACACTTATTTTGTGACGGAGAAAGTATGATTTTGAAGAAGAGAGAGAAGATTGGATCACCTTATCGTAGGCTTTTCTTTATTTGCAAGTAATGTTGAATGTCATTATTGATTTTGACAGAACAACTACCCATGTGACAAAGATCACTGGCGTTTTCTGTTTGTCAACTTCAATTATTGAGGTATCTTTAGAATGATGCAACGCGCACTGGGGAGACAAAGATCACTGTGGTTTTCTGTTGCTTAGCTTCAATTATTGAGGTATCTTTAGACTCATGCAACACGCACTGGGGAGACAAAGATCACTGTAGCTTTCTGTTGCTTAGCTTCAATTATTGAGGTATCTTTAGACTCATGCAACACGCACTGGGGAACATGCCCATGTGACAGATCACTGTGGCATTCTGTTGCTCAACTTCAATTATTGATGTATCTTTAGACTGAAGCAACGCGCACTGGGGAATAAGAGCGAATTGTACTCTAGCAAGTTATATATGCATATTGTCTTTCTCATACATCAATATGAAATATTCTGCTTGTCGTAGCCATTCTTTTTTAAGATTATCTGTTTTAAATCTCTCTCATCAATGGCGTTCAACTCACGCGCGCGTCCCCATCCACTTGCACCAGTCTCATTCCAACAAGGTCACATCGCTTGCTCAAACTGATGACTAGCCCATTGTATCAGTGTGCACAATGCTAGCTACTCCCATGGCTTACCAGCAATCCCATGGCTCCACCTTTGCTCAAATCTGAACCAGAGCTGCCAAGTTAAGGGCCTCAACCATGAATGTGGTGGCGGCAGCAGTGGGCGGAGTCGTGCCCAAGTTGCTCCAGCTGCTCGGAGATGAATACAAGCTGCAGCGAAGCCTGAAGAAGAAGGTCAAGTCTCTCGCAGATGAGCTGGAATATGTCCACCCCTTCCTTTGCAAGGTATCTGATGTGCCATGGTATCAGCTCGACGATCAGGTCAAGAAATGGGCAAGCGACATCAGGGAGGCATCGTACAACATGGAGGACATCTTGGATACCTTCCTCGTGCGCGTCGAGGGTTGTGAGTCAACCGGCAAAAAACGGATGATGTGCGCCTTGAATAAGATGACCAATATGTTCAGGAAAGGGAAGACACAGCATGCCATCGGTTCTGCTATCGAGGATATCATGCAGCAGCTCTGGGATGTGGCCGCCCGGCGAGATAGGTACAGAATCGAGGACTTTGTGGTGAACTCTAACACAATGACATCAACTACAGATCCTCGACTTAAAGCTATGTACAATGAAGTTGAAAGCTTAATCGGAACCCTAGAGCCAAGCAAGGACCTTATAGCGAAGCTGTCTGTCCCTCAGGTGGATGGTATGGCCAATGGGATGAAGATTGTCGCCATTGTGGGGATGGGGGGGCTTGGCAAGACAACTCTTGCCAAAGTTGTGTATGACAAGATTAGAGTGGATTTTGATTGTGCGGCTTTCGTACCAATTGGTCGGAATCCTAACCAATCAAAACTTCTCATGGACATTCTCTACGAACTTGACAAGAAAGGATTTGAAGACATTCATACCAAGAACAGAGATGAAAGGCAACTCATTGACAATCTTCGGGAATTTCTCAAGGACAAGAGGTATGCATCACCCACAATGCTTTACATTAAAACTAGTAGTTTGATCCATTTATTTGCATGGCTAGTATTAATAATCTAATTATAGTTAATATTAGAGGCCTGCTAAGGACCTAGGAGGTCAACCAACAATTGAATCTGAGCGTTGAATTTTGGAAGAGGAAAAAGGAGAAAAAATGCAATATAATATCCACATCGGTAGATAAGGAAATGTTTGTACCGTATATAACGACACAATATCATCTCACCAT
>BCLF01000300.1:0-26481 GCA_001602275.1 Zoysia japonica
CTACACTATACCCGTTCACTGCCTGCTTTGCTACGTGCGAAATGCATCTTGACAATACTCAAATTTGTTTAATCTCCTGACGCTAGCTGTGGTGCAGATGGTGTAGATAGTTTAAAATTACTCTTTGAAACATACTTAGTACTGATTTAGGAAAATGCTTAGATATTGATGAAAAACAGCAAGTACTGATTTACTGACTTCATGCTTTGAAAGGTAACGGTCAGTTACTAATGCAAAGGACTAAATATGTATGATGCGGTGATTGTTTGATTTTACATGTTAACCTTAAATTCAAATATAGAATACTCCCTCCGTTCCAAAATATAAGCATTTTTAAGTTTAGTCAAAGTCAAACTTTTATTACTTTGACTACTAATAAAATATATTTAATAATGTTTTATCATATAAAAATTATATTTTTTGAATTCATCATTAAATAAATTTTCATAAAAATTATATTTTTTATTAAAAATTAAGTAATTTCTAGATATTATTGATAAAAGTTAAAATATTATTAAAATACCCCTGTGGCTCCCTACATCTCGCGGGTCGTGGCCAAGGCTCTGTTTGTATCTCACCGCATTGTGAGAATCTGAATAAGAAAAAATCTCAAAAATATTCAAACATGTGAGGTTTTTTGAGATTATAACATTCTATAGAATCCTATGGATTTAAATATTTTTAAAAATTAAGTAATTTTCTAGATATTATTGATAAAAGTTAAAAGATTTTGACCTTATTCAAACCTAAAAATGGTTATATTTTAGAATTGAGGTAGTAACAAAGATAATGAATTTCTACCTAAAAATAGTTATATTTTGGAATTGAGGTACTAACAAAGATAATGACTTTCTATGGTAAACCATCTCCACAAACCTATTCGTGCACCTAGACGACTCATGCCGTTATGATGATGGTCTAGGCAGCTTTTTCGCTTTGTGCAGACCCACCTATTCCAAGCTATTCATGCATGACATGACTCCCATCAGATGGCGTGCAACTGCAGAGACCCAATGTGGCTCCCTACATCTCGCGGGCCGTGGCCAAGGCTCTGTTTGTATCTCACCGCATTGTGAGAATCTGAATAAGAAAAAATCTCATAAATATTCAAACTTGTGAGGTTTTTTGAGATTATAGCATTCTATAGAATCCTATGGATTTAAATATAATTTAAGATTCAATACCATAGTGTATATTAATTAATACTATATCTGATAAAATTTTGTAATCTAAATGGTTGAGATTTTTAAATTATAGAATACAAATTCTAGAATCTAAAAATACACATAAAATCCTATAATCCAAACTGTTGAAATTTTAAAATTTCAAAATTCAAATTCTAAAATTAAGAATCCTAAATCCGGATTTTGAGACTCAAACGCTACATAAGGTCTAAGGTCTCATGTGTGAGGACCCCACGCCAAGTGCAACTGTGGCAGGGCGTAAGAACGACAAGTTATGGACCAGGAGGCCATCTCGCACAAGGTACCGCTCCGTCGTGGATCACGAGGTAGTAGCACCGCGGGGCGCAACTCGTGCCTTCACTGACGCGAATGATTGAGTGGGGCGTGTGGGCAGCTCGCGTCCAGCCACCTGTCCCTGTGAGCCCGGCCACCAACAATAAACATGATATTGCACTTAATGCCATATCCCTTCAATTATATAATTTGGTAAACATTAAGGAAGAAATCAAGTATTTCATCCAAACATCAAAGTTTGCACATCAATTATACAGCTAGTTGAAATAGGTACAGTATAATAATCATGCTGATTTCACGGAATTAAACAAAATGAACATGGTGCTGTTGCTGCATAACCTAAAAACAATGCAGAACAGAATCCACTCAATCCGGTGTGTTTTGCCATGAATATAATTATCATTCGAGAAAAAGCATGACCATAATTATAGTAACATTATTTTTGTGTTCAACATTACGAAAAGTTGTCAACAGAACTTTGGTACATGATATTTGGCATTTTGTTCTGCATGGCACTCACTCGTACAAACATGTAACACCTACAAAAAAAAACAGATAATATGCATGCATGATTAGTCAAGTCTCAGTTCAATACAAATATGATGTGAATTACTATTAGGTAAATTTATGTGAAATCAAAATTGCATGTTCATGTACAAACATGAGACTGATTAAAATGGGACAGTCTGATCTGATAAAGAACAAAATTGACTTCATAGATTCTACAAAAAGCAAGGGAAAAAATTACAAGACAATAAGTAGCACAATTTTATTGGAACTAGACATAAATAGAACATTCAGCATCTCTGCATGAGAAAAATAACATGCCAGTTTTATAAAAAAAAATTTACAATACCAAAGGTCTCACTTTGCTGCTAAGCATTAGGTTGTCAGAGACACAAGACAAAGCAATCAACAATGGCCTGCTCACCTAGATCACTGCCCACTGCATTTCAAATGAGTAGCATGTCAAGCATGTACTTGTAACTATTGGATAAGGCGCGCCCTTGTGCGCCGTTTAAACAAAAATGACACATAAGAAATAAATTAAGAGTGCCATTCATTTGTATGCGACCAAAACTCCAGTATGCACGGTACAGGATACAGTAAACAAGCACCGTCCTAGAGAAATAAGTATTACAAGAGATGTACAAACATAGACTTAATATTGCCATCCCAATACCAGCATCATGGTGATCTCATAATACTGTTTAGACTTACCTAAAAAATTCAGACTGGGAATAGTAATTGATTGCTCGAAAAGCTTCCAACAAGCAGATACATGAATTGAGTGGTATGGGAGTCAAGGCAAGCTGCTATTATTGCTAATTCGCTATGCAGATATAAGATCAGTGAATATACACGGTACTGCACTTCTGCGAACCAATCAGTGCCTCTACAATACTAACAGTAGCATTTAAATTAAAAATAGAGTGCATATCAGGTACTCCATTTAGTTGCCACACCCCAAAATTTACCCTAAATTAAAATTCAAAAATTTAAATTGTCTCTAACAAAATACTAACATTTTTCTCTTCTCTCTCCTTTTTCAAAAGGCAAAAACTTCATTTTGTAATTAATATAGTATAAATTGGAAATTTCATAAAATATTAAAATTTGACCGTGTGACAAGTGATTGCCTTCTTTTTTTATTTCCTTCTCATCGTTTGTTTTTTTGTGTTCTACCGAAATTCTAAATTCATCCCATTTTTTTAATTCCAAATCCGTTCAATTCTTTTGAATCATATTTGACCTCGGTCAAATATATCTCTTTTAAACATCTATCTACTTTCCAAATTTTTAGAACAAAATCGAAGTCGAATTTGGAGACGAGCCCAAAACAAAAGTCGTCCGTCCTAAAATACTCTACCTCTCAACAAAATTTCAAACCCATCCGAGCAACGGAAGTTAGATTTTCGAAGCAAAACAGATAATTTTATATAAATAATCCGTACTTCCGATAGACAACATTTCTTAACGATTATCCACTTTCAAAATTCCGTAATTTCCAGATTTCTTTGAAAAACACGTCCTAGACAATGTATATTGTAGAACACTTGCTATAGATCAAACCTACAAAATCTCAACCTAATCCGAGTTCGTTTGCTCTTCCTTTTTCTATCCTCAAAATGTTTAAGGGATAACCAGACTGACCTCATATTGTAGGTGGACCCCACTCGTCATCCTCATTCTTCAATCATCTTCTCTCCGACCAGGCATCGTGCATGCGCCGCTCGACCAGACCCGCCAACGCCGCCACCCGTTTCCGGGCGCCCCAGGCAGCCGGTCGTGTGTGCCGCCCTCCACTGCTCTAGAACAGTGCGCCGCCCGGTCCCTCACTCCTCCTCCAGCTATAAAAGCCTCCCAGCAGCCTCCTCTGCTCCCGCACGCCGCTCTGTGTCCGCCCCGCAGGATCGTTGCCGCTCCTTGACTGACCAGAGAACGTGCGCCTTAATATCGATCTTATCCTCGCCACCACTCTGCCCCGCCTATAAATGGAGCCCCCAATTCAACACTCGTCCTGCCTCCGTTTTGCCCTGCGCTTCCATCGCAGCACGCCGCCGTGCACCAGTTCTGTACACCGCTCTTGGCCACCGCCGGGACTAGCCGTCGGGCCGCTGCTCCACTGACCCTGCGTCTTATCTCACCGCACCACCCTGCCTCGTCTGCGCCCGAAACCCAAGCCACCTCCGCCTCTCCAGCGCCTGGCGACGCTCGCCTCCACCGTGCGCCCCGAGTTTCATCGCCGGAGCGCGACATCGCCTCCCGGCCTCTCTGAGCTCACCGGCAGATTCCTGGCGACACCCTCTTCCTCCTCCGCCGAAAACCAGAGCCGCCCCGCCGCTCCCGCGGCCCGGCGCTGTGAGCCGCCACCATGAACCGCCTCCTCTCCGTCGCCGGCGCAGCACCGCCCTTCTCCGGCCTCATCGTGGCCGCCAGCAGGCTCCCGTCGTCGCCCTCTCCCTCACCCGCCAGGAGCCAAGCCCCCTCGGCCGGCGCAGCAGCCTCCTCCATGGCCGAGGTCCGCGACCAGATCGTGGACCAGCACCTAGGTGCGGTTCACAGGACCATGGACATGGTCCACCAATGTCACTGCTGGAAAACAAAGCAGCCGCACGGTAAAACTCCACTTTTTACCGAAAACCCCTCCAATCTCCTCCATATAAGATTGTGGTCTGGTATCACGGCAAAACTCCCAAAATTTTTGTATTATTAACAAACCAGTCCCAACCTTTAGCAGCAAGACCATTGTACTCTCCCAAAATTACTTATAGATCCCTCACAACTTTTCCATAATTACCCCAATGTCCTTCTAATCACTCAGGTTTTCTCTGATTTTGATTTTATTAGTTTTATTTATTTGCTTTTATTTCCTCATTGATTTGAATTTATTATGGTGTTTTATCACGTAATACATTTAAGCATATAACCATGGTGCAAATAGGGTACATTTCGTTATATCTTTGCTATGCATTAGCGCACATGCACCTGCTAGCTCTCTGTAATTTAATTTAAAGTTAGAATCATATAATTAGTAGCTAATTAAATACTAGTGGCTAGATAATATAAAGGTAGGTAAATAGTAAATAGCACACACGCACTTTATATACAACAATATTTGTGCCGCACGTATATGTATTTAGTAGGATAATTATAAAGATATAGATCGAGTAGTTAATTGCTAATTGCTAATATCACGTGCAACTAGATAGTCAAATAATTATTAAAAGGCACACTGATGCGTCTCGTCCTAAATTAGCATACGCTAGTACGTGCCACTTGTCAACTTTAATTTAGGAATTTAAGTATGTAGATTAAATTGAGTCCATAATTATTGGTCACTTGTTAATCACTAGAGTCACCAACATATTATGAAGTAAATATTAAATAGTCCGCATCCGCATGTCACCTCGCGTTAGCATGCATTGATAGGAGTTTTATCGATTAGTCAGAATAGTCTAGTTATGAAAGTAAAGTGAGTATCCTAACCGCGATAGATTTCATGCACACTAGACTACAATAGGGCGGGTGCCGCCAGTCGGTCCTCTAGTTTAATTATAGGGATAAAATATGGTCTTTATCGCATATTAGATTTAAACGTAAAATCATATCATAATAAGGATATTATAACACGGGCATCCACACATTATGAGATAAAGTAGTTAACCTTTAGTCATAATAGATTAAAACCATACTTATTATAAGAAGATTGTGGATAGTGCATATAAGTCTATTACCTTGCAGTCATATGCACTAGGACAGATGCCACACGTTATCTTTGGTAATTTATTTATAAGTTAAAACTAAATAATTAGCTGCTAAATACCAATCATTACACACATGTAGAGAATTGAGTAATTTAGCACGCTACACACTTTACAATGCATCATTACCTGTGCCACACGTTGGATTTATTAGTTTAATCACATACTCAATAATTGGCTAACTAGTCATTAATCATTAGGGAGCAACTGCATATTAAAATAGTAAGTAAATAATCCTTGGTCACTGCACATCCATTCTTTTAGTTGTAAACTAAATAGGGGTATTTTTAGAATGCATCTAATAATTAAATATATGGTACAAAATAAGATTTGCACCTAAAATGACACCTCAAATTCCTAGGAATAATCTAGGCAAAACTATAATATAAGTTATACTCATAGGAAGGTTGTCGTACAATCGCTAGCGCATACACTCACATGACTCACTAACATAAACACATAAGCATTGTTTGAAATGAACTAAATAGCTAATCGCTAATCCATAGCAAATACCGCTAGGTCATGATTATGCATAAAATGACACCTAGAATTTCATACACTACATTAAGCAAACATTAATCTAAGTGCATACTCGCATAAAGGACTTAGTATAATTAAATAATATCTAGCCATGCTTAACTACCTATGTAACCTCGTAAGCACTAGGATAAAGTATCTAAACAAATAATTATTCTAATAATTAGCCTATAGTAAATAACACTAATGTGCACCTAGTATAATGAACCTTGCAGGAAGATAGCCATCGCGTCAAGCGTATTGTACCTTTGATTTCTTCGTGGAGTTTATTCGGCTCTTATTCGAGGTTTATTTGGATCTTATCGATTTTTCTCGAGCTTTACTTCTTTTTACGGTAGTTTTATTAGGCGTATTCTATCATGTAGACAACGTTGAATTCGAGGAAGAGCCGGACCCCAAAAGAAGACAGAAGAATGGACATACAAGGAAAAGCCCGAAGACTTCGGCATCAAGCCAACAATTGAAGACTTAGAAATTCGAAGATTATCAAGAAGACAAGTTCTGATCATATTAATCCTATGTTTTGCTTGCGCACTCATATGACCTAAATGCTTGCATGTTTATTTTAATCTATGTTAAAACATTATGTAGTTAATACCCTACTTGATATTATGTATTTGTATTTATGTTAGTTACTTGCTATCATTAAATATAAATACTACCTTGTATCCGTTGATAACACCCCCTTGATAACCATTGGACTTCCTTCGTTAAATTCTTTTAACAAACAGAAAGTTGCCTTGATATTAGATTGCTTAGAAACCCTTATACGATGCATTGATCGCCACACCATACACCAATCATCTTATGAAATGAGTTAAAATGAGTTTGGTGGTGTGTGTAAAATAAAGTGGGATGGGTGTTAGCGCAACTGGTGCTAGGTGAAGTGGGATATTTCTGGTTGTGGGGCGTGGCTTCTGTGAAAGGTGATGTGATAGTTGTTAAGCTTCGGTCTGGTCCACCTGCCGTGGACAAGCGCCGCCCCTGCCGCATAAGGACCGGTTCATCGGACTTCAACGTAGTGATTTCATGCCATCACAGAACCTGTCTGGGCGGGACTCACTCCACCCCTTTGGTTATCCGCAATGACATCTAAGGGGTCGAGAGACACAAGCCGCAGGAGCAGACGTGAGATACTCACGGTCCGGTCTCCGATTACAGCAATAGCCCGCGCCATAGGATCGTATTGCCCACCGGTATAGCCCTCTGGTTTTGCAATAAACTCGTCTATGTGCGGGGTGCAGGGTCCAGGGAGCGGACGTAGGTGTCTTAAACCCACGGTTTGGCTACGAGAATGTGCTATTGCGTCATCGGGCTACCCCAAGAGATGATCCCTGTATGTATCTTGAGGTAGACATTGTGGATACTTTAGCGTGCGTTGAAGTGAACGTTATGCGACTATGTTGATCAAGAGAAGCATAGCCTGTGGGTACAGTGTACAACCTCTGCAGAGTGTATTAATCGATCCAGAATATCCTTATTGGAGTGAGTGGGTGTAGGTGCCCTTGTTTTTAGAAAGTGTAGGCTGTGTGCCTGGGCTGTTATGGCATTGTGCCGGAAGGCCCGACTAAAACTTGGGTACTAGCGGGATTGATGAATATCTCCCCCAGGACCAATCTATTAAAATATGGACAACAATTGTTTCGTCTCTCGTTGCAAAGCTTCTGTAGTGAACCCTAGATAAAACTAGCTTTTTGCAAAAAAAAACCTCATAGCCTAATCTTTGCTACAACCAAATATGCATCTATATATACCTTTTCTTAGTGTTAGGGCTTGCTGAGTACCTTATGTACTCACCCGTTTGCTGTTGTGATTTTAGCCAGAGAAGATTCGTAGAAGACGACGACGTGCTTGATTTTGTTCTACTTCTCAAGTTTGCTTGTGGCTTTGGGCCATGTTTTTTGCTATTTGCTCCACTTTTAGCTGGTCAACTAGTTGTGAATATTTTAATCCCTGCCATGTTGTTACTAAAGATCAGGTTTCAGGTAAATTCCTCTATCCGAAGTATGCTTTTTGATATACATTCTGATGTGTTAGTGCGTATTAGCTACAGATCCAAGGACTGATATGTAATGCACAGTATATCTCAGAAATGGGGTACGACAGAGTGGTATCAGAGCAATACTTGACCGTAGGACGAAACCTCTAGGATTCTTTCCCTCGAAATTGATTATTTTCGAGAAAAAACTATTTTCTAAAAACTGCTCCTTCGCTTGTCTCTTTTAAAACATCATTAAATCTTCCTCCTAGCATCTATCGGGGTTTTTCATAGATTTCACCCATGAATTTACCAGGGGCCATCTATCGGGGTTTTTCAAGTCCCGACGACATGACCCCGAGTCAGATCATAGGTTAACATCATCCACGTCCTTTCCTGGTCCCCCATATCATTGGGTGGTTACACTAACCAGGGGATGTATCAATGGGCAATAGGATCCCATGACGTGGGCTATTGCTTCTATCGATGGCCAGACTGTGAGTAACTCAAGTCTACTTCCAGGTCTCTTGTGCCCGACTGACCCCTAGCGGCTCAATATAGATAATTCAGGGACAGGTCAAGTCCTACCCATAACAGGTTCTGTGGCTACACTAAGATGCTAAATCAAGGTTCAACCTAGCAGTTCTTACATTTTAGGGGCGGCGAGCTCGTCCACGGTAGGTGGACCAAACCGAAGTATATCTCCTAGCACACACAGCTACACTATGACCAACACCTTTTCTGAGTCCCGCCCCACAGCCAGAACCACCCATCTTCACCTAGCACATGTTATACTATAAACCATCCTATTTTATTTGTATGCACACCACCAAACACATTTTACGCATTTTGTAAAGTAATGAAGTAAGGTGCAGTGCTCATAGCAAAATATAGGTAAATATGATCAATAGTGTTAGAGCTTGCCTTCAAAGGTGTCCTCGGGCTCCTCCTCGTAATCCAGGTCTTTGGGCTCCTCCTCACCAAGCTCCATGTCGGCTACATGCTACATAAAATAATAAGTCCATCGCAAAGCAATAAGTACTCCCTCCGTTCACAAATATAAGTCATTCTAGCATTCAGAATTTGTTACCAAATAAATGTCATTCTCACTTCCCAATACACCTTTCTCTCTTTCCAATATACTTTCTCTCTTCCTAATAAATCTCTATCTCTATCTCTTTCCTCCTTATTTTCTATGTAGTATACATTTTCACTTCTTAATTCCAGTGCCAAAGCTAGAACGACCTGTAAAAGTGAACGGAGGGAGTACATAACTAGGAAATAAAATAAAACAAATAAAGACTCTGGACAATAGAGGGCTTCATGGAGTAGAGCTCGAGATAACGATTCTGTGGGTTCAAAAATCATAGAAAACAGATTTCGTATAAAGATATGGTGTTAAAAACAATGTCTAGGGACCTTTATATAAGTGAGGGGCTAAAGTGTAGAATTTTCTGGAGTGGGGGAGTTTCTGTAAAAGATGAATTTTCTAGGATTTTTGGGGTTTTATTTCTGTTCTGGAAAACTGTAATCAATTTTTTTTGTGTACGAAGTGGGTGTGTCAGTGCGGGATGTGGTGGATGTCTTGAGCCGTGGGTTCAGCCCACGGGCCTTTTGTGCGACTGGTCCTCATGGACCAGGTACATGCGGGTGTGCACATGCCTTGCGGTCCACTGGACCAGGTGCACGCGGGCATACCGGTGGACGCTTGAGGCCGACGGGTGGGCCGTGTGGTAAGGTGCGACCGCCAGTGAGCCACCGCGACCTGACTGTAGGTGGTGCGGTGCGCCAATAGAGCCGTGTGGCGGCCGAACCGCGGCATTCAGCCGAAAGTTCATCGGCGGTGGCCATTGGTGTCGTGTCGAGCCCATGGCGGGTGTGTACAGTGTGGCGAGGTTTTCAGGTGCTCTCGGGTGGTTTGCGGTGAGCAGGGCGCTTGGCGCCAAGCCAGCGGCGGTGCTCCGCGGAACCTCACTAAGAGCAGCACTTAGCCAAAACGGCAAGTTGCGTGAGCATCACGGGGCTTAAGTAAAAGTTTCATTCACTCTCGCTCGGCCGGAGGCAGCGTGTGTGCTGCCGGCGGCGAGGAGGTGCGGCGGTGTAGGATGGATGCTCGTCGCCACCCTTGCACAAAGCTGAGGCAGCAATGACATGATGACACGGTGGTTCGTCCTGGCCACCCGAAGCTAAGGGATGGCTAATGGAGGTGGTTCAGTCATCGACGGTGAGGAATCAGAGGCTACGACGGTGGTCGGAGGCGAGGAAGACAGGGTGAAATTCAAGGAATTGGCAGAAATTATTACCTCGTCACTACAAGAAAATAAAGTTTTAGTCACCAAGTTTTAGTGACCAAACAATTTGGTCACTAAAAATTAACAAATAGTGACTAAAATTTGACTTTTATTGTAGATATAAATTTTTAGCGACGTTTAGTTACCAAGGGTTTCTTAGTTGCTATATACTTTTAGTGACCAACATATACAATTATTGGTCACTATGTACATATAGAGTCAAGGTTTTAGTCACCAAAGTGCGACCAAGATTTTTTGTGATAAAATATCTATAGTAAATAATATTACACGTATAGTGATCAAATAGATTTTTCTTGTAGTGCGTTCAGGGGTCGGGCAAGGCGCCGGGAGTCCGAAGGGGGGTGGCTGCCCTTTTATAGGCGTTTAGCACGGCCGGAGGCCAGTGTCGACGGTGGGGGGGGAGGGGCAAAGTAATTGTGGCACGAGGTTCCGGAGCGGTAGCAGAGGCTCGGAGAGATGCACGGGACAGCACAGGTCAGCTTGAGCAGCAGTGGTGGAGTTTTGAACCCCTTGTCAATCACATAATCAGAACACCAACACAAGAGCAAAATCTCCAAAATAGCAAGCAACTCCAAACAAACCCGATACAAATATTCTGTGATACAATTGTATTTTGCTGGAACAGAGATAGAGGGAAGAAGTAGCATGGGATTAGGATTAGAGAAATAGAATCAGAGAGGTGTAAACAGAGGAGCTGTGGAAGAGAGCTTGGGAGAAGACGTTGGCATTTCTGTTCTGTTCGATATCCTCTTCTGTTTTGTCTTCCTTGCTTTATACTTCACTGTCAATTGCTTCAGCTAGCTTAGTCTCCAGCCCAATAGCCTCTTGGCCCATATACGGTATATGAAATTCGGCTTGCCCCCAAGCCGATGAAATGAAATCCTAGAGCTGAAATTTTGACCTCCGAGACACATCCAGCTTTGATAAAATTCTGAGTTGAACACAGAGAGTCTTCCAAAACCTTTAGTGTAAAGGCTGTTACCAACTTCTTCCACAACTGATCAAAAATCATCAACATTGTTATAATTGATATCAGCCTCAACAAGTACTCTGAAAATATATTGATTGGAAAAGTCTAGATGATCCCCTCAACTACGAGGGTGGGTGCATTTTACCCTCAACTTTTAAAATCGAATACTTAACCCCTCAAACTATTGAAAACTGTCTAAATCACCTCCACCCCCACCCCGAGCGGTTTGAAAGGTGATTTTACTGTTCATGGTCCCACATCTCAATATTGAGTAGGTTTATTTCACCCTTCAACTATCAATGGTGTCTAATTCACTCTCTAAACTTTAAAAATCAGAGTTTTAACTATCTAAAGTATTGAAAACTGTCTAGATGATAATCCTTTGAAATATTTTAGACGCATCAAGGAGCGCCCGCACGGAGATCAAGTAGGAGAGGAGGGGGTCCGTGGGTCGTGGGATGGGGTGCCTCCCGTCCATTTTTCTCTCTCTGGTGCAGCCACTCTCTCTTGCTTCCATTTTTTCCCTATCTGGCACCGCTGCTCTCTCCCAATCCCACAACTCACAGACCCGCTCCTCTCCTGCTTGATCTCTATGCAGGCGCTCCTCAACACGTCTGAAATATTTTAGAAGGTTATCTAGACAGTTTTCAATACTTTGAAGGTTAAAAGTCTGATTTTTGAAGTTTGGAGATGAATTAGACCACCATTGATAGTTAAGAGGGTGAAATAGATCCAATCTAACAGACATGTGGGACCATAAATAGTAAATCTGCCTTTGAAACCGCCCGAGGGTAATTTAGATGGTTTTCAATAGTTTAGAGGTTAAGTAGGTTTTAAAGGTTGAGAAGTAAAGTGCACCTACTTTATAGTTGAGGGGGTCATCTAGACTTATTACTATATTGATTTTATTCTTCGCAAATAGTCCATTCCTATGAACTTCCACTACATGCATTTTCATCCCAGGTGGAGCAGTAGGCCATCTAGGAAGGGGTGTCAAGTTACCTCGTGACTGGAGCACATTCAGTAAAGAATCAACATGCTCTACAGTTGCAGCGATTTCCTTAATGAAAGATGTATGGTTTTGAATCTCGTCACTGGCCATATGTACTACTATTTTCCCACTAACACCACGCTCCAACAATGCAATCAGGTAACAATCTTCCCGCAGCTCAAGCCAAAATATTATGCACCAAAATAATATGTGGTCGACCATTAGAGCTCGGAGAGAAATCACCTTGTCACATCTGAACACTGTAGAATCATAGAACGCTTGGAATACACCAGCAATAACCTGAGAAGATAGCACTTTGTCACTGAACATACACAAAGAGCAGTACTAATAATTTGAAATGTTCTTCAATTTGGTTGAAAGAGCGCGATGCGAGCTGGCAGGGATTTTTGCCGTGATCCTGACTGAAGTTTTTGACGTGTAGCGTGCGGACGGTAGCGCCGGAGCTCCCGGTTTAACTGCAATGAAATGATGGCCCGGGTTTCGTGGCACGGCGATTAGCGGTCAACGGCGTACGGCAGGGGATCCAGGGTGGCGCCGTATCCATCCGATGACAAGATGTGGATTGCACTCGAGTGGGCGCGAGCGGGGAAAGGTTTCTCGTCGATTCCAGTCGCAGGGAGTAAATGCCGGGACGGCGCGGAAGGTCGGCCAGCGGCAAGCTCACCCATTGGCGAGTGGTCACCCATGCCAGAGGAAGGAGAACGAGGGCGCGCATGGCTGGGCCTGGGCCTGGGAGAGAGAGGAAGGGGAGACGGCCCATGCATGAGAAATGGAGAAAAGAAGGGGTCAAGTGGGCTGGGCCAGGGAGGAAAAGGGAAAAAGGCCCACGGTCAAAATTTGAATTCGGAATTGGATTTAGGAATTTGGTGGAGTGAATTGTCCAGAGCGAGCAGTCAAACCAACAGGGGAGAAAAGAAAACAAGATAAAGAAGAGAGGGAAAGAGAACAATCAAACACTATCAAATTCCAATTTAATCATTTTTAAGAAATTTGAATTTCCTATTATTTCTAGTTTAGTGAATTTTTCTTTTAACACAAATAAATTCTGGAATTGCACCAAGAGAGAGAAGGGAAATTTAGAAGGTGAATTGAATAATGTTTTTGGAAATTTCAGGGTGTCACATTGTGCCTGGAGTTTAATAATAGGACAGTGCGAGGAAAACTTGAAGCAAGTCTCTGGCTTTTAAGTCTGTGAAGTTGTTAATCTGGAGAGGAGATTGTTTTTGCTTTGCTGATAATTGTACTGATAGCTGGTAACCCCAGCGCACTCTTTTGATTTCTATAAGGAGCAGGGTCAACCTTTGGTCTATCTCTTCTTAATTAATCTCGCACATTGATTTTTAAAAATTTGTACCGTGCTCACCATTTTTGATACTGAACCCACCATTTTGGTACTTTTGACTAGGTATCTCTCTATTTTTAATCATCAGATCTGATCAAATGTACGGTTGTTGTTAACTCCAAATATTGTAACATCTCTCTTTTTGAATTAGTCAAAATTGTTGGTAAACACACTGAGAAATGATGGCTGGGTCCCCGACAAAATAACTACGACAATTTTAGCTGACACGCACTGGCTATCATCTATGCCACTATGACCGGTGATATTATTATATTTTCATTTTTTATCTGAATATATAAAATACATTAGTGTAACACTCGGTGTTTTGAATAAAGAAGCAAGTTTGTAGTGAACTCGAAATTTTGCAACTGAGCTCAAAATGAATTACAATGCTTACAGCAAAATTTCTATCTCAAATTGAATTCAAATTTCAACTGCAAGTTCAAAAAGTTTATTTCAATGTTTGATTATGAAATAAAAATTCCATTTGAAAGGTCCAACAAATACTTGAATTTAGAAAAAATTTGTGAAATTTTATTTAAAGGTTAAAAGGCCCCAAAAGAATTATTCCTCTTCAATGGTTGCCTGATTTCCGAATTTTATAAAATAGAATCCGTTTCGAATTTGAACTTGGGCCAAAAATAAAAGTGGTTCCTTTTGAAAAATTCTACCACTCTGCAACGTTTCATTTTTTTTTATTAGAGCTCGAAAAGTATGAATTCCGAAGCAAAACAGTGAGCAGCGCAAAAAATCAGCAAAAATCAAGAAAAAGAAAAATTTCCTTGGGATCCACCTGTCAGCCGCCCAGCTCGCCCTTCTTCTACCTCCAGCCGACAGCACACAGGCCAGGTGCCTCTGCCTCGCGCGTCCTTACCTGCATGCATGCCATGACTTCCAGTGACGTGCCCCCTTCTCCCTCCCTCGTTTCACTCTTCCCCGACCAGCCAGCATTGCTGTGGAAGCTTGAGCTCGGCACCCCGCCTCCTCAGCGCGTCCCGAGCTCCCCAAACCACGCAGATCGAACCCCCATCACCTGCTCTTGCAAAGCCCCAACATCCCCCTCCAAATTTTTCCCATTGGTTGACATTCGATTTCAACTTTTCCCCAAATCGCGTGCTTCGGACCCGGCTACCGTTCTTCACCAAATCCGGCGCATCCCGGGTAGTTTTTCTTTGATCCCTTGTCGTTTTGAGTAGCCCACCTGCGTTCGCACCTTTTGGACTTGTGAACGATCGATTCCCACGATCTTGGCGCAGGGATTTCAAAGTTTGACGCCGTCGGACACCGGAACCCCGTCACCCTGCGACAAGCACCCCTCGCCGCCGGCCGCTCTCCGGTGAGGATCTGAGCTCAGCAACCGAAGAGGCGATTCCCCTCATCGTGCTCCTCACGATGGAGCTCTCCATCGTGCCTTTGCCGCCCGAAGCTGAGCTCCGGCGAAGCCGCAGCCGCCTCCAACGAAGAGGCTGTCGAGCAGCCATGACTGGAGCTCAAGCTCCAGTAGGATCTTTTGTGGCCACAAAGGGATTCCGTGTGGGAACCCTTTGGTCAAGCCTGTGGCCACATCCCCACTGGCTGAAGTTATTTCCTTTTTGGAACTATTTACTTAATTACCCAGAAATTGGTTCTAAATTGTTAAATTCCTAGAAGATTCATTATAACTCCTAAAAATGTGAAATAAATTTTGTTAGGATCCTCTCAACTAGAACTATATTATGAAGCTAACATATTTTTATTGTATGTACGAAATTAATTTCATTATTTCAGATCATTAAATAATTTATTAAGGCATTATCATTTTCCCTTGGCATGATAAAATCTTGAAATATTTACTGTTCTGTTTATTTAGTCAAATCCTCTCTTTAGAAGACTTGGGTTTGTAACTTAATCAACCGTTTGTAATATATTTTATCATGTTTGAGTTGTATTGTTGGTCGTCGCTTCGTCGAGTGACACCCGATAAGATCCTATGGTCGATGGATCGTCTCCTCGCGGGGCAGTCTGTCATAGCTGGTATCAGAGCAATGTCAGAAACAGTACAACTTTTAAGCTATTTTTGAAAAGCTAACGATGCTGAAAGCCCCTAGTTTAAGTCCAACTAAGCACTATATTAGTGTTTGTCTTATCAGGTAGCCTTTTGAGTTTGCTAACTGCCAACCATTAGTTCATGTAGAATTGAGAGATTGTTTTTGCTACCGAGGTCATGTACGGTCAACTATATTGACCAAATGTTTATTTTGGTGAGGTTTGATAGGACGATTGCATATTGTGCATTTGCATTTAAAAATCGTAAATAACCAAACCATCTTAAAAGTGATCTCCTGACTTGTTTGGAAAGTTTAAAAAGTTTTATCCAGCAATCTTGGGTAGGATAATTTTCTCTAGTCTTTGACGAATCAATCTTTCAACCTCAAGTTTCCAAATGAGTTCGATCACTGTCGTTGTTCCTGAAATCAGCACCATGCTGATGATTTTGAAATTTCATAACATCTGTTCTGTTTTTCGTATGGGGACAAGTAAATATGCATTGAAAAGCTATAGAAGTCCTCTACAACTTTGTTGTTCAACTCTAATTCTGATTCAGCCTGTATGAGTGCTAGTAATCAGTTTTTCTGCTTGCTACCAACCCAAGACAGAATGAGTAGTTCTATCTGTTTTGCTGCTCTCTCTGATCGGAAAACCTCATTTTGAGTGAATTTATCACTTAAACCTTGGCCTCACTGTATGTGCTTAAGAAAGTAATATCATATATGAGGTGGAGAGAAGTTTTGACCTTTTGTTTTAACATTCTTTCCGTGTCAACTAATATGGTATACTTTTTGTTAACAAGATGGCGGGTACCTGTAGAATTGATGAGGTGTATGAAGAAGGTGATTCCAGTGGTCAGAGGGACAATGCACCTCCACAAGCACCTGCCCTTGCTGAAGCCATTGTGGAGCAGATTCACCTGCTTAGGACTCTGGTTCAGCAGAATGCTAGAGATGGTAATAGTCAGGGACGCCAGAAACTTATGCGGATTTCTTGGGCACTCATCCACCGACGTTCAGCATCACCACTGAGCCTCTCGATGCGGACAATTGGCTGCGCATCATAGAATCCAAGTTTAAACTTATCCGCTGCACCGAAGAACAGAAGGCCCAGTTTGCGTCTCAGCAGTTTCTTGGTTCTGCCAATGCATGGTGGGCCAACTATATTGCTTCTATGCCTGCTGATCATGAAGTGACATGGAATGAGTTCAAGGCTGCTTTTCGGGTTTATCATATCCCTGATGGACTCGTGCAGAAGAAGATGCGAGAGTTCATGTCACTGAAGCAAGGTAACTGCAGTGTTCATGAGTACTCCCAGATTTTCAACCAACTCGCTTTGTATGCTCCGCAGCATGGGGACACTGAAGAGAAGAAGAAGAACTATTTCCTGGAAGGTCTGAACTCCAAACTTCGTACCAGAATGGGAACAAACATTGGTGGAAGTTTCAGTGAGTTAGTGAGTGCTGCAATCACTACAGAAGACCTGTAGGAGATTCATCATGAAGAAAAGAAGAAGAAGAAGCGCTTCGCTCCAGGACCGTCTAGTGGCGCACCCCAGAAGTACAGGATGGTTTATACTGCTCCATCTGGTCAGCAGTATCACTTTACTCCAATTCAGCGTCCTTCGTACTGACCACCTCAGCAGCAGCCGCAGCAGAGTATGTACCGTGCACCCGCACCACCCCAGCAGTTTGCAGCTGGCATGCGACCTCCACCACCAGCCAGGCTAGGATTTATCCGTGCTTTAACTGTGGTCGTACTGGGCATTTCGCTAAGGAATGTCCTCTTTTAAAGCAGCAAGGGAATGCACCTCGCTCTCAAGCTCAAGGTGCTTATTAGAAGCAAGGTCAACAAAAGCCCGCAATCAAGACTGGCCGTGTGAACTATACTACGACCGAGGAGATTCCTGAAGATGCATCCGTGGTTGCTGGTATGTTTTCACTCGAGGTCCTGAAGACTGAGCTAAATATGAGGTAGAGAAAATGGTTGGAGTTGATCAAGGATTATGAGCTGGAAATTCACTATAATCCTGGGAAAGCTAATGTGGTAGCGGATGCACTGAGTCAAAAGGCTCATTGTAATTTTATTGGACTCGCAAATACAGTGGATGAGGAACCTACTCTGCTAGTATTGCCACATTTAGCGTTGTTCAATCTCGCCCTCATCCCTACCAACCAAGAAGAGATAGTTATAGCCCAACAGAAAGATAAAGGTATGGTGCATATTAGAGAAGAAGTGAAAGAGAATACTGCCAAGTGTTTTCATCAAGATGAAGAAGGTGTTTTGTGGTTCAAAGGAAGATTAGTGGTACCAAAGAAATACAAACTACCAAAAAAAATTCTGGATGAAGCCCACTTGTCCAAGTATTCCATTCATCCTGAAAGCAACAAGATGTACCAAGATCTGCGAAGGAAGTTTTGGTGGACAAAGATGAATAGGGAAATCGCTCGGTATGTAGCAGAATGTGATACTTGTTGGAAGGTTAAAGTAAATCATTTGAAGTCCGTTGGACAGCTACAACCGTTGAGTATTCCTGCATGGAAGTGGGAGGACATCTCTATGGATTTTATTGTGGGACTCCCAATGACTTTTCGAAAGCATGATTCTATCTGGGTGATCACCGACTGTCTGACGAAGACATCTCATTTCATTTCTATGCATACTAATTATAACGCCAAGAAGTATGCCGAGCTATACATCTCTCGTATAGTTTGCTTGCATGGGATTTCGAAGACCATAGTCTCGAATAGAGGGTCACAGTTTGTTGCTCGCTTTTGGGAACAGCTCCATACCATGTTGGGCTCCACCTTGATTAGAAGCTCTGCCTACCACCCTCAGACTGACGGACAGAATGAGCGGATTATCCAGATTCTGGAAGACATGCTACGTGCATATGTGCTGCATCATAGCAAGAACTGGGATGAAGGTTTGCCACTAGCACAGTTTTCATATAACAACAGCTACCAAGAAAGCATCAAGATGTCGCCATTTGAAGCTTTGTGTGGGCATTCCTGCCGAACACCCTTGAATTGGTCTGAATCTGGAGAAAGAGTGATATTTGGACCCGAGCTTGTCGCAGAAGCCGAATAACGAGTCCATGTCATTCAAGCAAATCTTCGAGCAGCACAATCCAGATAGAAGAATTATGCAGACAAGCGACATCGACCTCTGACCTTTGAAGTGGGTGATCAATGTATCTCCGAGTTTCACCGATGAAAGGAGTGCAATGTTTTGGAGTCCGAGGGAAATTAGCTCCACGGTACATCGGTCCATTCCCCGTCATCGAGAGATGTGGACCCATGACACATCGCTATGAGCTACCTACAAGATTGTCTTGAGTGCACAACATTTTCCAGGTCTCGCAGTTGAAGAAGTGTCTGAAGGCACCACAAGACATCGAGATCAATGACATAGAGCAACTCCAACCTCACTTGACATACTGTGAGACCCTCTTTTAGAAAGGAGCGTCTATGTGCCATCTGTACCATTCGCTGAATCCGTAGCTGGTACGCACATTCAGAACAAAGTGGTATTTATTACTCGTACTTTATTACAACACACTACACAACCTACGAGGTTCGGCAAACAAGACTAGAGTACAAGCATGAGTCGGCACAGCGACTCTAGACAAACCACACTTAGTCTATACACACACCACAGGCAACTTGACGGCGGACGAGACTTCTACTCTTCGTAGTCAGCATCTTCTTCGTCATCCTCGTCTTCTGAGCAAAAGTAGCAACAACGGAAGGAGTGAGTACAAAGGTACTTAGCAAGTCCCAACAAGAAGTAGGTAAGGGGTTTCGCCGTAGTGAAGCAAGAAAAGCTTGAGGGTAAAGTTTTGCAGAAAGCATGTTTTTATGCCGGCTCCCTATTAGAAGAGAACTTAAAGAAGAGAGAAAAGCATTTGCTATATTTTAGTAGAGTGGACCTGGGAAAGGTTTTCACTCCTCTCCGCAGTTCCCAAGTTTTATATTAGGCGTAAGCACTCTTGTGCCGGCCCTAGGCACACAACCACGCAATTCTAAAACACGGGTAGCTACACCCACTCACGCATCAAGTCAATGAATAAAGTCTAATCGTAGGGCGCCCGAACAGTAGCATGTCAATACCGTGACAACGGCCTATCCGGAAGGATTTTTAACTCTGCAAAGGTTGTACACTGTACCCACGGATTATGCGACTCCTGATCATTAGAGTTGCATAACGCCTACCCCACATCTACGCAGTTTTCCACAGATTTCACCCAAGGTGCAAACAGGGGCCATCCTTCGGGGTTTTTCAGGCCGTCCATGACGCGTCGGTACATTCCCGGAGCCGGGTCGTGAATATCCACCGCATTCACGGCTTTTTCTGGTCCTCTCCAATCCCGAGTATTACCAAACTAGGGGCTATATCCGTGGGCTTACGCTCCCATGACGCGGGCAATTACCGTCGAAGGCCAGGCAGTGAGTCATCTCACGCCCTTCTCCTGTTCTCTTGTGTCTTCACTACCGACCCCCCCAGTGGTTTGATGTGGAAAGAACACGTAGAGAGAATAAGTCCTGCCTAAAAAGTACAGGTTTCGTGGTTGCACGAGAATTACCAAGTCGGAGGCTAACGAACCGGTCCTTATATGGCAGGGGTGGCGGTCTCGTCCACGGCAGGTGGACCACAACGAAGCCTACACACCTATCACCATCACCTCAGGTGAGCCCCACCCCACGGCAAGAAACATCCCCTCTTCACCTAGCACCAGTTGTTCTAATCCCATCCCTTTTATTGATACTCACACCACCAAACTCTTTTAACTCATTTTGCAAATTAATGGTAAATAGTGTGGCGGTGTAGAGCACCACAGATGGAGTCCTAAGCAGTTCTAGTAACAAGGTAGTATCCGTTCCGTAAAACTAACTAGGAACGGAATTCTTATAGTTATCAAGGACACGTCGGTAATGGTTTCCAAGGGAAATATCTATATTTATACAACAAGTTACTGACATAAATATAAATACCTAAGATCAAATAGGTATTAAACTACACAATGTTTAACACATTCCAAAGTAGGCTAGCATCGTTGTCTATCGGCGCGGTAAATAAAACATGGGTTCAATGGGCTTAAGATGGGTTAGGACTTGCCTTCAGTTGCTTCTTCGAAGTCCGCTTCAGGCTCGGGTTCTTCAGGCTCTTCAGGCTCTTGGGCGGTTTCAACTTCTTCTTCTTCTGCTACAAACAATAGCTACAATAAGACTACCAAAGAACAACTAAGAAACTAAGAAAAGAGACAATCACCAAACAAGTTATGGAGTTTGAATAGGCTAGGATGGTAGGGCTCATGATGTGGGTTCCAATGGTATATTGGTTGTGATGATCGGAGTTAGGATGTGGCGGCAAAGTTAGCGGCAATGCGCTATGACGGACTGCAAAAAACTCTGTCTGGACACGGGGTTCGGCCAGTGTCCATGCCCTCTGGGCACTCAGGTGCCCGAAATCGGGGATTTTCCCGTGGACCCGTGGGTTGTGGTGAAAGTTCGGGGTTTTCGTGGACACGTGAAGGTTCGGGGTTTTCGTGGACACGTGAAAGTTCGGGGTTTTCGTGGACACGTGAAAGTTCGGGGTTTTCGTGGACACGGGAAAGTTCGGGGTTTTCGTGGACACGTGAAAGTTCGAGGTCTTCGTGGACACGTGAAAGTTCGGGGTTTTCGTGGACACGGGAAAGTTCGGGGTTTTCCTAGACACGTGAAAGTTCGGGGTTTTTGTGGACACGTGCAAGTTCGCGATGGGTGTGACGTGTTCTAAAGCTCACGGGCCAGTGTCCTTGACTTCAGGCGACTCATTGCCGGGCTGGCACGAGATTCGAACGGGTCGACCGTGCTTCCGGCGATACCGGACGCGCTCCCGACTTCGGTCCGTGTTCTCGGCAACTTGACCACAAGTCTCGGGGCAACAACTAGCGTCCTGGAATCCTTGGGTTGAACTCTACGCAACAGTGGGGTTGGGGTTAGCGTTTGATTTCTGTCGGAACAGGAACGCAGCGTGCTAGGACGTGCTCTGGACGCGCTCTGGCGCTCTGGATGCGCTTCGGGCGTGCGGATTTGCGCACGCGTTCCCGGCGGCACAGACCTCGGTTTCGCACGAAACTTGGCCTGCACTTTCCCTATGACCGGGAACACGTGATGATGAGCGTGATTTTGCCAGCCGACTGGGAACGACGGCCGGCGGCATGTGGGTGGCGGAGCACGGCGGTGACTCACGTGGACCGGCCAAACGACGCTACGGCTACCTATTTCTCTTGCTCGATTAGCTTCCTAAGGGACTTGCAAGGTTACTTGCTCGGGGAATTTGAGAAGGGCGGCCGGGAAGGGAGTGTTCACCGGAGAGGGGTGGCGGCGGCCGATGTTGGGGAGGATGCAAAATTGACGGCGGCGGAGGGCGATTTTCGGTGAGGGCAGGGTCGTGGACGAGCTCTGGGATGTGGTGGAGCGAAGGGGACATGCGGGCGCGACGTTGGGCTCCTTTTATAGCCGGAACGAAGTCGGGCGGTGCAGCTCGGCGTGGAGCGATCGGGGCGCGGTGGAGCGGTGTTTTTTTGGCGTGTTTGGGTGCTACGTGTCCTCGTTGAGCTCCGTGGTGAAGATATGCGGCTGCCAGCGCGGCGCCTTGGCAGGTCGGCGGGTCGGCGGGGCGGCGCCCGGCCTTCGAGCGCATGGCGACAAGGGCCGCCGCTTCCCCGGACATCAACGCCGTCGCCTCTCTGTGCTGCGCGGTGGGGCTGGTTAACAGCGACGCGCGACGACGTCGTGGCCTCCCTCCTGCGCAGTGTCGTCGGCGAGGCTAGGTGGGGCTGGCCTGCCCTGCCGGCCAGCGCGCGACGCGCGGTGCCCCGGGAGGAAGACGACAGGAGAAGCTGGGCTGGGCCAAGAAGGAAAGAGAAACGGAGGGGGCCGGCCTGGGTGGTTCGGTCCATTAGTCAAAATTCGAATTTTTCTTCTTCTTTTTTTCATTTTTCCTATTCTAGGTGAATTCTAAATTGAATTTGGTGCTAAAGGTTTTTGGGGATATCCAAACTCCAAATAAAAACTCGAGGCGAAAAGAGAAATTCAAACACTGGTCAAACTCCAAGTTTTAACTTTTCGAAATTTTGAATTTTATTAAGCTATTTCTAGCTTTAGTTCCTTTTAAAGGAAAATTTTTAAATTGGCCTAAACTAGATTTGTCAAAGCAAGAAAGATTTTTTTTTAAAACTCCATTTTTTTTTAACTTAACTTGAGGTTTGGGATGTGACACATACGCCGAGAAGCCAATATGTGTGGTTAATCAGAAGGACCGGATGGCAAGAAGCAAGACCCAAAAATTTTACAAGGTCCAGTGGAGCAACCACATTAAAGATGAAGTAACATGGGAGACCGAAGAATATCTTAAAAAGAATTTTCCAGAATTCTTTCAATCTCTCTAATGTTTTTCCCCCTCCTTTGTTCTAAATCTCGGGACAGATTTTTTTAAGGGGGAGGGCTGTAACCTTCCGTGTTTTGAATAAAGAAGCAAGTCTGTGGTGAACTCGAAATTTCGGAACCGAGCTCAAAAAGAATTACAATGCTTACAGCAAAATTTCTATCTCAAATTGAATTCAAATTTCAACTGCAAGTTCAAAACGTCAATTTCAAAGTTTGATTATGAAATAAAAATTAAATTTGAAAGGTCCTACAAATACTTGAATTTAGGAAAATTTTGTGAAATTTTATTTAAAGGTTAAAAGGCCCCAAAAGAATTATTCCTCTTAAATGGTTGCCTGATTTCCGAATTTTATAAAATAAAATCCGTTTTGAATTTGAACTTGGGCCAAAAATAAAAGTTGTTCCTTTTGAAAATTTCTACCACTCTTCAAAGTTTCATTTTTATTCGAGCAAGGAAAGTATGGATTTCGAAACAAAACAGTGAGCAGCGTAGAAAATCAGCGAAAATCAGAAAAAAGAAAAATCCCCATGGGACCCGCCTGTCAGCCGCCCAGCTTGCCCTTCTTCTACCTCCAGCCGACAGCACACAGGCCAGGTGCCTCTGCCTCGCGCGTCCTTACCTGCATGCACGACCAACCGGCAAGAGCGACCCTCGAGGGTGGCTTTGTCCGTTCTGCTCGCCGCGCTGAGCTATTATGTGCTACTAAAAGTACATCGTATGGACTCGATGTCACTTAAGCTTAGAATCTAGGAGTCTTTAGTAGTTTTAAATAAAGTTCATTCGCTTTCACCCTTTTTAAAACCAAAGTTTGTAACTTAATCAACTGTTTGTAATATATTTTATCATGTTTGAGTTGTACTGTTGGTCTTCACTTCATCGAGTGACACCCGATAAGATCCTGTGTTGATGGATCATCTCTTCGCGGGGCGGTCTGTCACAATTAGAACTTAAAAAATTGCACTGTATTCTTTCTTTATAATCTCTCAACCGCATCGTACACTATCGATACAATTTCATTGCAGCGCTATACCTACCAATACAATTTTTTTATCTTACCTAAAATAATGTGGTGTTACTATCATTTATGTTACTTTTCAAATGAAAATTCAAAATCTCAAACATCATGGCAATATTAAAAAAATATATGATGTACACAGGTTGAGGGACTAATGAATAGGCATATTCTCTCAAGAAACCAGTTAGGTGTTCCTTGCTTTTCCCTCGGAGGGACGCATGGTTATGCGCATATCTATGCTTAGAAGTAGCGGACTTTTTAGTTAGAAGGGAGTCGGACAGTGGTAGAACTATCTGGCCTCCAGGGAACCTCCCCCTTTCGTGTGCCGAGTGGGCGGCCATCCTTGCACCTTGCTCAATGCTAATCGTCGACATGCCACACGTCACGAACAAATTCATTGCCAGGCTTTTGGTCCTTGTCAATGGATCATGAACTTGTCCTGTAGGAAACGAATAGAAAAAGTAGGTGACTTAAAGGAAAGGAAAAAGAAAAAAGCTGCTACTGTTAATCAGAACTATCACCAGGGGACAAGCAAAAGATATTCATGTGGCGGGTTTATAAGGAAAGGAACCAATTTGGTGATTTCCGCTAAGTGTTGAAATTAGTAGGGATTAGGGAACGACTGTAATAGATACTCGATTAGATGTATCCTTTTTTTTAAGATAAGGGTATATACTGATTGATATTCAAGACTCTACATCAAAAAGATCTATATAACTGTAATTGTTAGTAGAAGATAAAAAAATTGCTCTGTTCTGTAGACCTAGGGAGTAAAGAGCAAGCAAACAACTAAACAAAGGATAACCTGCATTCAAGCTGATTAATTACCGGCAATCAGCTGATTAGCCGATGAATATTGTCCGTTGCAGAAGGCAAGGATAGAATAGAATTCCTCCCGTTCTCTCCCAGCCCACGTTAGGTTCTGCACGCCAAGCTATTTAGATGGTCTCTTCATGGCTGTGTATAAATACCTGAGCAGCTTAGCTAGCTAGCGACATCACCATCAAACTAGTGTTACATCATTACCCATACTAGAGAGAGAAAAGAGAAGTGAGAGAGATCAAGCTTGACCAATTAAGCTAGAATAAGATCAATGGCTGACCAGACCGGTGCCTCGGTGGACACGCTGCTTGGCCTCCTTGCGGGAGCCATCAAGAGCGAGAAAAGGCTTCTCGAGGGCATCCAGGGCGACATGCAGTTCATCAAGGACGAGATGGACAGCATGAACGGCTTCCTCCTCCACCTCACCAAGACGGATTCCCAGCATGACGACCAGATCCGCGCCTGGATGAAGCAGGTCCGCAACGTCTCCGACATCGCCAAGGACTGCGTCGTGCTCTACATGCGCGACTTCGAGCCGCTAGAGGTGTCGAGCTACTGTAGCTTGGACTTCCTCAAAAAACTCCCCTGGATCCTCTGGAAATTGAGGTCGCTACATCGCTTCGCCACCAAGATCAAGGAGCTCAAGGATCGGGTGCGCGAGGTCGGTGAGAGGCGCCAGCGCTACGACGTCAAAATCCGGAGCACGGAGCCAAGGCAGAAGCCGAAGGCTGACCAAGAAGACGAGGAAGAAGCCAGAAGAGAAGCTTTCCTAGATGCTTTGTTGGGTCCTCATCGTCATCTTCATGGAGACGATGGCAGCCCATGCGGCACTGTCCAAGTGGACAAGGCCATCGACCTGCTTCCTAAAAACCTTAGGCAGCGAGCTGTTGCTAAAATGATTCGTGCCATCGTGAAGGGATGCGATCGCAGAGCTGCCAAGGAGATGTTCCTCCGTGCTCTCTACACCTATCCCCACGCGGCGCAGAATGAACTGGAGAACCTGAAGAAAAAGATCGATGTGCTGGACGAAGATCATAATGAAGCGGTGATGATCTTCTGCTACAGCAAGCTGACCACGGACTACAAGAACTGCCTGCAGTACCTCTCCGCTTTCCAGAAAGAAGATAGAATCAGCAGATCAAGCATGGTGAGGCGGTGGCTCGCCGAAGACCTGGTGGCGAAGGAGCTGGGGAGAACTCCGGAACAAGCCGCTGAGAAATGCTTCCGCAAGCTTGTATTCCTAGGGTTCGTTCGCCCAGTTCTATATGGGGCCGCCGGCAAGGTCAAGA
>BCLF01000301.1:15223-26265 GCA_001602275.1 Zoysia japonica
AGTGCATTAATGTATCACAAAACTACAAATTTAATGATTTTGTGATTTTTTAAATCTGTAGCTTTGTGATACATAGAGGCACAAAATATGTAGTTTTGTGAAATGATTTCTTAAATATATAGTTTTGTGATAGTTTTGATAAAGTAACGTAGTTTTATGAAATTTACTCTTTTTTCTATGTACATTTCTAATGAAAGGAGGCACTGATTTAGCACTACACGATCTTGCGAAGTACTCGTAGTATATACCACGTCAAGGGAAGTGTTGTGCTCGTTCATTTGCTGAATCATGTACTTACTTATATAGTGGAGGGGTTGTTCGTACAGTTACCGTAAGTGCTCTTGGATTCAATGCAAATTGTTATGCTTCATTCCTTTTGTAGCGAAACATTGAAACATCATCAATACCTATTTTATGAACTTTATACCATCATTTTATTTCTGCGCTGTAGCATAATGTATCTTGTGATAAATCTAGAAAAATAAAATTGGCATTGAAACCATACAAGCTGATGGATTTTGTGCACTTGTTTTGAAACAATTGGAATGAGTGCTTTTTTTTTTTTGAAATGACTCACTTGAGTGATGCTCCTTTTACTCTGTTGTTACGGGATTCAGATTCTTATATAAAAACAATTAGATGGTTTATTTATTTGCTTGCATTGTTACCATCACTGGAGGATCACCTTGTCGTAAAAAAATGCTTTATGTCTGGAAAATTATGAATCACTGATTTTTTTTAATCATGAAATCAATGACTTGCAAAGTATTTTGAGTTAGATATGTGTGCATTTCTCCTTGTATCCCTGTCTATTATTTCCACTTTGATTCCACTTTGTGCTTCTTTAAATCCTGGGATTACCCAACAGATAATCAGAACTCTTATTTTGTGCGTTCAAAACTGATGGTTTTTTTTTTTTTTGCAGATTAATGCTGATGGTGTTACGAAGAAATTCCACCCTGGTGACAAGCTACCACTGTGGCATGAAGAGCTGGAGCCGCAGAACTCCTTGCTGGATATGCTTGCTGCTGGGAAGCCTGACCCGATGGTCCAGTAATTTGATGTGCAGTCGTGTGCCTTCCCTTGTGGACTTTCTACTGTATCTGACTTGTTCTAGATTTTCAAACAAAGATGAACACATTTCCAGTTGAATTGATTTGGTTTCCTTATAACTGATATTACAACTTAAATTCCTGTTTAGAAGAAAGTTATTTGCTTTGGCCTTAATAGTTTTCGACGGTGATTTTATTGTGACCTTTTGATCACTGATTAGGCTCTCGGGACAGATAGGGAGGCGCGGGGCGGCCTTGGTCTCTCTCGTGTTTGTTTGGCATGGTTGCGCTCGTTGCCGAGGGAGGAGGGAGGGGTAACCGGTGGCGGCGACGTGCCTCTAATGGACTGGCTGGGGTGCGTGCTGAGGTCCTCGTTGCCGTGTTCTGTGTTTGCCTTGCTACGGTCTTGGTCGGCTGCAGCTGATGCTGGGACGCCCCACCGTGCGACTGTGGAATAATGAAAGCGTGAGATTTCAGAGATCGTCGTCACTAAACCAGATGATTTCCATGATCACGGACGGACTCGGCCGATTCTGACCAGGAAGGTGAGACTACGACTGGGGTTACGCTCCTCGGAGCAGTGGACGCAGATGTGGGAGATGGTTAAGCTCGGCGTTGCGAACGTCTTGGTGACAAACCGGTTCCCCTCCCGCTCGTCTTGGTGACAAACGGCCAACCGCTGTAGCCACCGGGTGCTCGTCCCTCTGACAAACGTGACCGGATCCAGTTCCGGTGCAGAGGTGGCAGTGGTCGCATGCCGGCGACGGCGGTGGAGGGCGCGGCCATCGCCGCGGCCTCGGCTGTGATACTGCCGCGCGGGTCCCTGCCAGCCTGCCCCCAGTTACCTTCGCCGCCGTCTCGCTGGCTGTACTAGGTTTCCTTTCCGAGGAAGGTTTTACATGCGCTTCAGTAAGGGAGAAAAGCTTGGGCCTTTGGGCCTTTTTACCGTAGGAGACAAGCCTCGCGCCCGGGCTAGATCCAGACACAATGTTAGCCGTCCATCACGTAATCTGACGGTTGCACGATGAGAGTTCACGGAAAAAGTGCAACTGTCGCGAGAATTTTCAACCATACGCAGGTTACTTTTCCGTTTTGCCCCCCACTCAATCCCACATTCCCACTGCCTTTTCATGGAAAAAGCTGTCGCTGCGGCCACGCTCCTTCGCCTCCGCTCCTCGCGGCGGCTCCGGCTAGCCGACACTGCCGCAGCCTACGTCTCGTAAGGAAGCACCAGCGCCGCTGCCACCAGCGCATGGGTCGAGCGTGCGCAGGACCGGAATCGCCAAGGTTGCGTAGGTGGCGGCGGCCGGGCGTGTCTGCGAGGCGCGCAGGCTGTTCGCCGGGACGCCGGAACGGGACGTAGTGTCCTGGACGGCGCTGTTCTCGACATACGCGCACCAGAAGATGCTGCGCGACGTGCGGCTACTGTTCGAAGTTCGAACGCCCCGACACGCGCCGCAACATGGTCACGTGGACGGCGATCCTCTCCGCGGTTCTAGGACTAGGAGGTGCTCAGGAATGCTGTGAATGTGACTGACGGATTGCCGTGCTGACAAATTTGAGGATAAGCTATCACGAGGAAAGTTTTCTCATTGAAACACTAAGAGATATTACTCTTCATGTTACTTATCGCTAATTTTGTTTGATGTTGCACGTGAACGTTTCCATGCGTTGAAGGATATTTTTGATCAATTAATGTATTGGCATTTAATCCTGATGGATGGAGGTATTTTTTTCTTTATTCCAACTGTATCGTTCTTTTTCTAGTCAATCATTTTAAGTTCTGCATTTGGTCAGTGTCACTTTATAAGGTAACACACAGTATTTTTTATTCCGTCGTGACTGTATTCTCAATTACTATTAGGTGATGTTAAACTATGGCAATATACGCTATTGTGAGTCACGTTATGATGTTATAAGCTTTAATGATAGCTGATTTTGTATTCATCTATATGTTTGCATTAACTTCTCGTATCAATTTATCTTTTTGCACATTAAGTTTATCTGAAAACATGCACATTAAGTTTCTCTGAAAAAAATTCGTTCTGCAATGGCAATGCGATGGCTAAACCAATTTAGATTTTTAGTCCACGATTCCTTTAGCTCAGCTGTTTGTCTTCGGCGCATGTCAACTTGTATTTTTCCCTCTAAGAACTTTATGTATCCTTTTCATCAATCAGTGATGCCTTGGTCTCTATGATTCTTATAAATTCTTCATTTCTAACCTCCATATGGTTGAAACGCTCCTCTTCATGCAGCATCTGTAGTTCAGTGATTGCAGCCAATTACATCGTCAATATAAGCTGCACTGACCTTTGGTGAAAAGCTGAGCCACACATTGCCTAACATTGTATATACACTATCTGTGAATAATTCTGTTACTTACTTGTTTTTATGTATTATATCTGCTGATTATACTGATGGTTCAATGAGTTTGTTCTTTTATTCTGGTTATATAGGCTATTCTGATTGCAGCTGTGTTAAAAAAAACATTATTCATGGCTTTTCGTTTGGTTCTAAAGTCACCTTTTGCCCCCTACACATTGTAGACATTTCTTTTTCTATGGTTCTAAAGTCGCCTTGATTTCATGAACAGGATTTTCATTTTTTTTACTTATGTTCAATACTATCACTTCTGAAGTCTAATTCTGTCAAATGTTGTTTTGTTTGTGTACCCTTGTATAATTAGCTTTTCAAGTGGTGGTGAAGGTGGATATGTGAGGCTGCATCATTTATTCAGTTTTTATTCTGACTACTTTGACATCAAGATTTAGATAATGCACATTACAAACTAATCCAAGGTAATACTTTAGTTGGCAACAAAGATTGGAGGATGGTTGTTTTATTTTATCAGTTTCTTGGCATTGTTAATGCACCAATGTAAGTATTATTACTTCTCAACTAATCAATGTCATATAACAAAAGAGGAGTAACAAATATGATTTATTTATCTTGACCGCTTTCTGCCTTGGTGTTTGATAAGCTGAAACTGGTGGAGCCTAAAACCTTTTCTATAGATGGTATAAATATCCAGTACATGACTGGTGCTCATTTTCAATATTGGATTGTTGTCTCATCAGCTGCATCTATGAAGTCTGTTGAATACAGTATCCATTTTCACATACTGAAAGATTTCTTTCTCTTGCATTCAAATTTAGTCTTTGACATGCTTTGGTCTTGCGATTCTTTTTTGCACATTTCAAGTTGAGTTTGGATACATGTTTAACCTGCAACTTGTTTTCAGGTTGCGAAAGACCAGACCGAATAGTTTTAAGGTGTCACCAGTTTGCCATGGGTTGCCCAGTCGTCCACTAGGTGGCTAGGAGCCTGCTAATCGCCACAGGATATCTCACCGTCTTAAAACTGTGGACAGAACCTTTCCTTTTGTTTTGTTGGAGCTTGTTGAGTAACACTGAGTTGTTTCAAATCTTTTAGTTTCATTGGTGGTGCATTGCTTGTTAGACATCCTGTGCTTGTAGGCGCACCAAAACAGTTTTTTTTTTTTTTTTTTTTGGGGGGGGGGGGGGGGGGCGCTAATTGAATTGCAATCATGACATACTCTCTATGTTCACTTTTAGTTGTCATTCTAGATTCAAATTTTATACATCAATATATCTCATTCTCACTTCACAACACAGCGTTCTCCTTTCCTAATACATCTCTCTCCTCTTTTCTAATTATCATGTATTTTCACTTCTTTTTAATTCTTGTGCTAAAACGATAAATTGAAGTGAACAGAGGTGTCATTTTTTTAACTTGTTACATTTCACGGGCGGCCTAACCTACTGAAACCTGCCTTTAGCTGACAATAATATGAAAATTTGGAAGAAACCACGGTCACAAAAATCATTATTCTTGGTCACATGTAATTGTACCTTTGATTGTTCTTGGTACAATTTCTGCCAATGCAAATACCAACAGTCAAGAATAGCGTGCGCCATGCAGTGCACACGTAGAACATAAGATGACTGACAAAATAACCCAAAAACTCACTTTGCAGGTCAAAGTCTCAGTTTGAATTTAAATTCACAACACAAACATACCAGTCTGGGGCGGCTACAGACCCCCTACAGGAAGCATTCCTGTTTACAACACAGGCCTTATTACATGGGTTTGGTCTCAACAAAAACTTAAGTAAATGTTTAAACAACAATGAAAATACAACATAAGTTCACAAAAATGCTGAATAGTAACGTAATACTCTATCCGTTTTAAAATATAAGTATTTTTAAGTTTAGTCAAAGTCAAAATTTATCAATTTAATCACTAATAATATATAACTAATAATGTTTTATCATATAAAATTATATTTTTTGAATTTATCATAAAATAAGCTTTCGTAAAAAATATATTTTTACATTAATAATTATGTAATTTGCTAGATATTATTAGTAAAAGTTAAAGAAATTTGATCTTATCTAAAACTAAAAATACTTATATTTTGAAACGGAGATAGTATTATGACAATGACCAAACAGATACATAATACATGACGCCAACAATAGTGGCATCCTGCCTGTCTTCCAAACATGAACTGAAGCAGTGCTTTCTCCTTTTCCTCCTGCCTGGCAAGATGAGACACCAGAGGTCAGCATTGTTCGCCCTTCTATGAAATACGAAATTTATCACAGCTACGGTGTGAAATATAAAAGGAGTTTACTAGAAGCAACAAATAGACCATTTTCGAAGAAAAAGTAACAAATAGCTGTTCATATCTTTGTCTTAGGAGCTATGGCTCGCTTTGAATCTCTTCAATTTCCCATGTAAACTGGATCTGGGTTGATTCTGCTCTCACTAGTTCCTTGCCAACAGCTTGAACGCCAAATTCACTTTCAGCTTCAGTCCCACTCTGAGTTGCAACCGCATCCTCTGCTGGCACCTCATCAACTGCTTGAACATCATAATCTTCGATTCCATTGATGAAGAGATCGACCGGGTTGTGATGCATGGCAACTTGTTTCTTCACTGCCTCCACTGTCATCTTGACGCTGGGGCTGTTGGCATAAGGCTCATCGTAGCACAGAACAACCTCCGTAAGCCTTCGGAGGTTGTCGAGCCCTGATGGAACAGCACTAGGGCTCACTGGGATGGCACAGAATTTTAGTCGGAGGTATGTGAGCTTCCGCATAGCTCCTGTGCTGAAAGTGAGCCATGGCATTGGGCAGTCAATGGTGAACTTCTGAAGATCATGGAACCCATCACTTCCAACCACCATAGCTTTTGTGGGAATAAAGTCCAAGCCCAGTATTAAGCTCTGCAAAAAAGGCAAGCCTCCAAGTATCTCAAGATCCTCCCTCCCCAGTTGGCAGATGGTGATCTGCACAAATGATAGATGCTTGTGCTTTCTGATCCATTTGGGAACACTGGCAAATCTTCCCGCTGTCACCTTGAAGTTCTCAAGCTTCCTAGGCGGATCAATGAGGGAGCCAAGGAACTCCATGGAGCAGCCCAGTCCACAGTGAATGGTCAGACACTGGAGTTCGCGCCAGTTTCGAATGGACAATAGTAATGCTTCACGGTAGTCTTGGTCCTTGGACTGGTGAAAGGACCATGTTATTGCTAGCACCCGCAAATTTTTTAGATCACCAAGAGCTTCCACGAAGCTTGCAGGTTGCTCGCTCAGATCAATGGTGGCTAGTGTGTGTAGCCAGGTCAAATGTCGTACGTCGTGTGCCACCCTTCTTGTTGTTTGAATTGAATTGATCGCTCCTCCATCACCAAGGAGCAGAGATGACAATCTATTGCGTAGCCCTGCGATTTCCTTTGGCAGCTGCCTTATTTGTGTTCCCCTTATATCCAATTCTTTCAGATATTCTAGCTCGAATACCGCAAGCGGGAGCTCACTTATTTGTGTGTAACTTACATCCAACACCACCAGATTCAACAGGTTCTTGATCTCTTGCGGGAGCTTTCTGACTGGAGTCTTCGAAACTTTTAAATAGCGCAAAAAGATCATTCTGATTGTGCATACCTGCAGCAGGTCCTCATCCGTCAAATTCTCCCAACCCTCCAGATCGAGTTCAAGTAGATTGTCAAACTTTTCGAGAGGAATTCCGCCGACTGCACCTGATATAGCTAGATAACGTGTCTCAGACAAATCTAATGATTGAAGCAATTGTGGGGTCCTCTGATCTGGACGACGCAGAGCTAGCCTCCGTGGTATCCTCCTAGTTTTGCTCTCACAGTCTGTTGCTAAGCGGTGGAGCGTATCGCTGGTGAAACCGAAACCAATATCTGCAGATTTGGAGATAAGGAACTGATGCATAAAATGATTGATGTGCCACTGGCTGGGTTCACCTTCATCCGGATCATTTTTGCAAGTTGTCACGACCCTGGTGATGATATTTCTGTCGATTAGATCACAGAATGACTTATCTAATGTCCAAGTGTTACTGTCGCAAACGAACCATCTCCTGATGAAATATTCCTTCTCAAACTTGTGCTCATAAGGAAGCATGCTCATGTATAGCAATAGTACCTTCAACTCTTGAGGAAGTCTATCATAAGCAGAGGACAGTGCTTGTTGAATCTGTTCGTGCTGCAGCACTTGAAACTGTTCCTTCTCATAAATCTCAATTTTCTCCTCAGCCTTCACTTCGTTCTGCAGCAGCTCAAACCGTTCTTTCAACCATTCTGCCAAACCATTTATGAACAACGGTAGGCCGTTGTATCTCATCAGGATTTTATTAACGAATCGCTTCATGTGGCCTTGCAGGCCATAGTCCGGGGAGCCAAGAGCACTTGTGAGAAGCAGAGTTTTTGAATCCACCAGATTCAGGGGCTTCATTTCGTGCACAAGCCCATCAGAGCAACATTCCCATGCTTTACTTACAACGCTTGTTGTAATCAGCACCCGGCTACCAAGATTGTTACCAGGAAACGCGCCTTTGATTATGTACCAGTCGAAATCTTCGCTCAGATCATCTATACAGATGAAGTACCTAGCAGCCATGGAGAGAAAAAAATTATCGAGTTACCCAGACTGTACAAAAAAAAAAAAAGAGATCAAATTGCTTGTTACAATTTACAGTGCCTGGTGAATTGGAAAAGGGTTGCAGGACCAAAGCACATAGGAGGACTTGGCATACATAACCTAGAACTATTTGGCAGAGCACTAAGATTGAGATGTGTATGGTATGAATGTAAAGAAGCAGACAGACTCTCTGCAGCAGCAATTGAGTGATCAGAGATGGACAAGGGGTTTGCTACGAACGAACACCATCGAGCGGTTGGCACAGTTCATCAAGCTATGGAGGTTGATACTTGATACAGCAGGTGCAACTAAACAGAGAGCCTGATCAAATTAGATGGAAATGGACTGGGCATGGACAGCACACAGCAAAATCAGCATATCTAGTGCAATTCAAGGGCACGACACTTTTGATGCAGTAAATATATGGAAGGCACAAGCAGAAAACAAACATAAATTCTTTGCTTGGCTGCTTATGCAGTAGAAAATCCTGACGGGAGAGAGATTATTGAAAAGGAATTGGCCATATAAACCCATATGCCCGTTGTGCACTACTCAACAAGAATGGCTGCTCAGTTTAAGCATGGACTGCAAACCTCGTCCATGCGCCGACCTTTGATACCACTTCAGTGCAGGAATGGTGGAACGCTCAAATGCGGCATACAAGAAACGAGAAGAAAAAGTTCAAGGCAGCAATTCCATTGTACACGACATGTCATGTATGGAGCGAACGCAATGGAAGAATTTTTAGAAGCACTTCAAGGCAGCCGATAGAAATTGTGGAAGTTGTACAAGGATGATTTAGCCAGAGCATGTGGGCAGCAGTTACCTGCCCTGCATGAGTTCCCTAATTCGCACATGTAAACTAGCTCAAACTAAATTGTATCTTCTTCCCGCTTAATGAAAAGGCAACGCTCTCCTACCCTTTTTTTTTCAAAATAAAATAAAATATACAGTGCGCACCTCTTATCTTGCAGTCGTTCCTTAACATGGCGAACTAGATCACCCTCATCCATTGATGCCGGTGCTGGTGTTGCTGGATCTGAGATTTTTGAGAGGATATCTTGGAGCAGAAGCTTGGTTCCATCTTCCTCCCGTGACAGCCGGGCTATAATGTTGATGTCGAAGTAGTCGTATCCTCCGCTAGCCTGGCGCTTGAGTCGGTTGTGGAGCTCCACGGCAAGAGTCGTCTTGCCTATCCCGACAGGCCCAATGACGGACATGACACTCAGAGAGTTCCTTTTGACCATCTTCGCCGGGGGCAAGAGCCACCTGAGCAGCTTCTTCATCGGGCGGTCGATGCCAAAAACCTGCTGATCGGACGCTTGGTGTGGCAGCACATCAATAATGCCCGTAGAACTCGCGGGAAATAAAAGCATGTACCAGCGTCGGCGCAAGTCGGCCATTCTAACAAAGTCAAGCATCGCATTACTCCAATCCAAATCTTGATACCTCCGGCGGCAGCACACTAGGGCCCTTGGAAGCAGCGTCTGATCTCGAGGATCACTTGATTCAAGGATGGTGTATGCATACCTATTTAATGTGTCCAGCGACCCCCGTGTTTCCTCGTAGAAGTAATGACGATCGTCAAGTGGATACAATTTCAGCGACGCGACAATGAGACTCAGCTCCATCTCCATGAAGGCCATGCAGCGCCGTTCAATGTCGCCCATGACGCGATGCCGGCCAGCAGATGCTAACCGCTGCGAGATCGACGAACAAAGCTCCTCGAACGATCTTACTTGCTGCGCGATCTCTCCTTCCTGTATAACCTGCTGCTGCTCGAGATCTGCAGGCGCCATCTCGGCGTCCCCCTCTTCAGAAGGCAAAGCCTCCATGGCAGCGCTTCACGTACCTTACTGCAAGGGGTGAACAGGATTCAGAGAGAAGAATTAACGCCAGATCTTATATTCCCGTTTAGCTCCGTCGATGAGATGAGAGTGGATACGTCAGTTAGATCACATACCTGATATTTTGTTGAAGCAACTTCTTTGTAGTGGCAGCGAAACTTCATTTTGGGTCGGCAGTGCTAATGGTAACGGGGAAACCGCCGCAGGCCATTGTACATATTAGTGTTAAGCTCAATACTACTCAGGGAGCCACATACCTACCGCGCGTATATTTGCTCCAGTTGTGGTATCTTAAGACAAAATTAGATAGGATACCCTCCCCATTTGGCAATCAAATAATGGGTATGCCAGTTCATTTCATCAACGCACTCAAACCCTCGTACAGCGCGCCAGCTGCGGCATCTTGATACAAAAATCAGATGGAGATGCCCTCCCCAATTGACCATCAAATAAAATTAGTTGATGGCCTGCGGTAATTGCCGCGGCACTACTGGGGATCAAATACATATTGACGGATTTTTTTTTTCTTAGCTAGTGGGAATTCATGTTGAAAAGCAATTAAATTCATGACACAATAATTAATATAGAATTATAATATCGCAGAGAGCATAATAGTCTGTATCATATAAAGAAATGTGTTTTCTGGAGGCAATCGGAATGTCCTAGTTTGTAATAAGATAAAACAATACATTCAAAAGAGGAATATGTATGTTTTAAAAAAAGTGGTACAGAGGATATAAGTATGTCTTTAAAAATAGTGTTTGTTCAATACATTTTTTTCAGTTGTAGGACAGTTGTCAGAAAAGAAGTATATGATTTAGGAAAGCAATCATATTTATAAGGTACCATACAGTAAGTTCAGAACTATATTACAACATGGAGCATGATATGCTTGTATTTCATACAAAAAAAAATACTTCTAGAGGCAACAGAAATATTATTATCTACAATAGTAAGCAGAGGATGGCTATTGCGTAAAAAAAAATGAAAGATTGAAATATCAAATGGAGTCAAGGGGCAGAGATCAGTAACATAATTTAGCATTGATGTTTACTCTTGAGGGATATTTACTTTTTTTTTCTGTCTTCCACTGGAAAATGTTACACTGATGCATGCTCTCCCAATCACTGGATTCCTGTTTTGTAGATTCAAGAGAATATGACATAGCAC
>BCLF01000302.1:0-26190 GCA_001602275.1 Zoysia japonica
GGTCGGTGCGAGGGGCGGGCGCGGTGTGTGTGTGTGTGAGGCAGAGTGACAGCTGGGAAGTCCTCTTATACTCTTGTTTGCCGAGTGCCGGATCTGTTTTGCCGAGTGCCGAAATCCTGTCACTCGGCAAATATCTTGTTTGTCGAGTGCTGGATCTAGTTTGCCGAGTGCCTAGATCCTGGCACTCTGTAAACATAGAGTATTCTTTTCGAAAACCACCTGGTTTGCCGAGTGTCCATCCAACGGCACTCGGGTCGAGTGTCTACTGTCTGACACTTGGCAAACCGCATTTTTATTTTATTCTTTTATTATTTTCTATAACGTGTTTTACTAAATTTATTCGAATGTGCTTTGAAAATACCTTGTCAAATTCACTCAACAATGCATATTCGATGCTTGCACGAATATTAGACCATTATTTCATGCACTTATAACTCAAAATCAAGTTATACGAATTAAAGTTCTATAATTGTAGTAAATTGATTAAAATTATCAAACGGATCTGAAAATTCACCAAAATTTCACGTGAGACAATCTATGTTGGTTATTTCTTATACAAAAATTTTTGAAGTGAAACCTCAACTCGACCGTCACTTTGACTCTAAATCTCAAGGAATCCTTCGCAATAGTAAGATTCTTGTTTAGAGATGCTTCGATTTCTAAGCAGCGTACGTGACAACTTGTGCGAAACGCGCTCAATTTTTTATCACATGTTCCACATGATATCATGAGATCTTGACAAATCTCATGATTTTCAGACTTTGTTTGTTTTTTTATAGAATTTTAAAACAATTCGGCCACACGTTTATGGTCATGTTTCGTGGACAAACATGTTCGAAATTTTCTATTACTTCCCGGATAAGGCCTCACATTAGACTCAATAACATGAATATAAATTTTTTATTCATTTTATTGCATTATTCGAATCACTTGCTGTTCAAATTTGACTTATTTCCAAAAATTCTATTAAATGAAATAAATTAACTAAATATAGCAAAAAGACCGAAAAATGTACCAAATTTTAACATAGAGTAACATACACAGTATATGGGCAGCAAAAAAAAGTTAGGAGGGCAGGTAAGGAAAAAAATCAAATGCTTTGCCGAGTGTCCACAAAAAACACTCGGCAAAATATCCGTTTGCCGAGTGTTCTGGGAATACACTCGGCAAACATTCCTTTTGCCGAGTGTCAAAGAAGGCACTCGGCAAACTGTAACGCTTTTTGCCGAGTGTCAACGGCAGGCACTCGGCAAACCGTAACGGTCGCAAACGGACGTCAGGTTTGCGAGTGCAGAGAACCTGACACTCGGCAAACAAAAAGTTTGTCGAGTGCTGGACTTACAACACTCGGCAAAGAAGGGCTTTGCCGAGTGTTTTATGTACGCCGTGCGTTGTTGTTGTGACACTCGGCAAAGGTCTAGTTTGCCGAGTGCCTGTGGAATTGCACTCGGCAAACCTCCTGGCAGTCGGCAAAGAGCCGGTTTCCGGTAGTGTGTGGTTACCATCGCCATTCCAATTTTCCAAAGAGTGTCCTTTATGCTGCAAGACCTGATAGGAGACAACTTGCTGGCTCCCGTCGATGGGGATGGCGCTCCGGAGTTTCATGGCAAGATTACCCTCCAGAGCTGGGAAACCCCATGCTATGTGCTACCATTACTTGATAAACGGTGACATTCCCTTCTATCATAAAGATTTATGGAAGTTGAAATTACCTCTAAAAATTAATATTTTCCTTTGGTACCTCTCCACAAGGGTAATATTAAAAAAGGATAACTTAGCGAAACGTAACTGGAAAGGTGTCACCAAATGTTGTTTCTGTAATAAGGATAAAACTATTCAACATTTGTTTATTGACTGTCACCATGTTAAAAATATATGGAGAATGGTATACACAGCAACATATATAACTCCACCAAATTCTATTTCTCATATCACAGGGAGTTGGTTAGATTGGGCTGCTCCAAAGGAGAAAAAAAGAATTATGGTAGGGGTAGCGGCTATTTGTTGGGTTATTTGGCGATGTCGAAATGATTTATGATTTAATAAAATAAAAGATTCTTCATCCTTACAAGCTATCTTCAGGGTCATATTGGCTACGATATTGGGCACTGTTACAACCTGAGGAGCTAAGGAGCAAATTTTGAAGTGTAAGCATGGCTCTAGAGGTCGCAGCTATGGAGCTATATACTAGTCATGGATGGGGATTTAATTACCGGCTGCATCCTCTTTATTAATTGACCTTCTTTCTTTTCTTTTTTTATCTAGTGTGTTGAACAATTTGTATTAAAAACCAGGCTGTGTACTCCCCTGAAAACAGTTATGTTTTCTTTATCTAAAAAAAAAAGTTGTGCTACCTGCGAGCAATGTTTCCACCGAACTCAAAAGCAAGAAATGCATCTAGGAAGTGTTTGGTTTAGATATTTGTAACATATTGAGGTCCCGAAAGGTATTTAACTCCGTTACTTTTGTTTGCTTCCTCCCTCCTCCGGCGTATACAACTCTGACTTCCTCCCTCCTCCGGTATCAAATCGATACGGCTCCTCTCCATTTTCGCGACTCCCTCGTTGATATCCATTGCAAGCTCACGAATCTCCCCCTTCCCCCATCCCTCTCTCTTGTCGACCACCGTTGGCGTTGGATGTGGTGACCGGTCGAGGTGTGGGGGCGGTGCCCATGCCTGCGCTTCCGCTCAGGAAGAATCCGCCCCGTTTGTTACATATTCCCCCCCCCCCCCCCCCAGCATCGTGAAAGGGCGGTGCGCTGAGGTGCTGACTATGTCGTCGGGGGCGCAGCAGCAGCCAGTCCAACGTAGCCATATCGGCAGGTGCGGATAGTGATACCCTACAGCAGTGCGATTCTCCCCCTGCAGCCGCATCCTCGCGATGGCATTGCTCGAAGGCATGGTGGCGCTGCTTTCCCGTCCTCACTCGCTGTCCTCGCCACTCTCAACGGCCATGGATGGGGCATCTCCAACCTATCGTTTGTTGGACACAACAACCCTGCTGCTCTGTCTTTACTCCTTCGGCGGTTCCCAAGGCGATGAGACGCTCGACGGGACTCCATTGTAACAGCGCAGGCGGCGACGTGTGACAGGCGACGTGCGCAGTGTGACCGTGGACGCCGAAGTCAAAAGGTGTACAGTGCTGTACAGTAGAGTAGTTGGTAGTTGTAGGAATTTATTGCTGCACTTGCTGCGTGTGTATAAAACCCAGAGGCTTTCCTCTGAGAAGCAAGTAAGTAAGCCGGGCAGTTCACTCGCCAGTTCGCGTGTGTTTGTCTCTGCTTCCCCGTTGCGCACTGTTCATCTTCACGCCTCAGAGGTCAGAAGTGAGTTCCAGAGGTCGGCTAGGTGTGTGCTGTAGGTGCAAGGTCATTGAGGGACCAACAAATGGTATCAGAGCAAGGTTGAGCATCAGCAGCAATGACAGGCATGCCGGAGACTTCTCCAGTGGGTTCACCGGTGCGGATGCCTAAGCGCTCTCCTGAGCGCCGAGGCCGCAAAGAGCGGCGCGGCAGAAGGGACCGCTCCGGGTCGCGCACGGTCGTCGTCCACAAGACTGTGAGGAAGTTCGGCGGCGCCACCACCTACCCTACACTTACACACACGAACTACTCTGACTGGGCGGTGTTGATGAAGGTGATGCTCCAGGCGCGTGGCTTGTGGGTCGCCGTTGAGTCAGGGACCAACGACGACACGGAGGACAAGCTGGCGCTGGAGGCGATTCTCCACGTGGTGACGCCAGATCTCATCTCCACTTTGGGGAGAGCGAAGACAGCGGCGGAGGCGTGGAAGAAACTCGCATCTATGCGCGTAGGCTCGGACCGAGCGAAGAAGGCGAAGGCGCAGCTGCTTCGAAAGAAGTACGAGAACATCACGTTCCGTGATGACGAGTCCGTGGAGGATTTCGCGTTGCGACTCACCTCGCTGGTGGCGGAGCGAGCGGCACTCGGTGACGAGATCGCTAAGCAACGGGCGTGGTGGAGGCAAGCCAAGGAGTGGCAAACCCTCCCCATGCGCCGGCGACGAATGCCACAACTGTGGCAAGAAGGGGCACTGGGCACGTGATTGCCGTGCGCCCAAGCGCCGTGACCGTGGGAGTCAGGGGTGTGCCCACCAGGACAGAGGGCGGAAGGAGAAGGCCCATCTGGCGGAAGAAGGCGAGCAAGATTCGCCTTTGCTGCTGTCACAGCTTTGTGCTCTCGGGGACGTCCTAGAGGACGAAGGGCAACGAAAACTTGAGCTGGATGAGGTCCGGGCTCATGTTCACCTGGGAAGGAAGGAAGACGCCGTCGAGGACGTCTGGTACCTCGACTCAGGAGCCAGCAACCACATGACGGGCAACAAGGCGGTCTTCACAGAACTTGACTCCGCCATCTCGGGGTCGGTCAAGTTCGGGGACGGGCCGGTGGTGAAGATTGAGGGACAAGGCACGGTGGTGTTCAGGGGCCGGAATGGCGAGCATCACGCGTTGACCGGAGTCTACTTCATCCCACGTCTGAAGACTAACATTGTGAGCCTCGGGCAGCTGGACGAGCGAGGGTGGCAGATATTGCTCGAGGACGGGGTCCTCCGCGTCAGAGACCGAGAGCGGCGGTTGCTGCTAAAGGTGAATCGCGGGAGGAACCGTCTCTACACCACCAAGCTCCAGATGACACAGCCAGTGTGCCTGGCGGCGAGGCTTGGTGACGATGCATGGCTGTGGCATGGGTGGTTTGGCCACATCAGCTTCGATGTGCTGGCAAGGCTAGGTCGGCACAATATGGTGCGAGGCCTTCCCACAATCGAGCATATCGGAGAGTTGTGTGACAGTTGCCTCGCCGGAAAGCAACAGAGACAATCGTTTCCATGCAAAGTGGCGTACCGTGCCGAGGGTCTTCTAGATCTCGTGCACGGTGACATGTGTGGGCCAATCACCCCGCCGACGCATGGGGGTCGGCGCTACTTCCTTCTACTGGTGGATGACTGCAGTCGGTACATGTGGTTACGACTGCTCACCACCAAAGACGAGGCTTCCAGAGCCATCGTAGAGTTCCAGACGTGAGTTGAGACCGAGACGAGTCGAAAACTGCGCGTGCTGAGGACCGACCGGGGTGGAGAGTTCACCTCGGTGGAGTTTGGTCGGTACTGCGTTGAGAAGGGCGTGGAGCGGCAGCTCACGGCACCATACTCACCGCAGCAGAATGGTGTCGTGGAGAGGCGGAACCAGACCATCGTCGGCATGGCCAGGAGCATGTTGAAGGCCAAGGATATCCCGACGGCATTCTGGGGTGAGGCGATGAGCACGGCGGTGTTCATCCTCAACCGCTCGCTGAAAGTGCATCTAGGATCCCTATGGATTTTGGAATGAATTGTGACAAACAATGGAAGTTTTTAATCTCTCTTTGTGAGTATGTGTGCAGGGGTGAATCTTATTGAAGATTATCTAGACTCTCTAGAAAGAAAGAAGAAGTGTTGGTTCTATGGCTCCTCGTTCTTTTACTTGTTATTCTTTTGAGTCATAGGACCGCCGTACTATCAAGAGGGGTCTCTGCATCTCCAGTAAAGAATTGGTTAGGTGCTCAAAACTTTAATCTGTCAAACCACTCTTATTTTTCTCATTGGCAACGGACTTATCCGGTCAAGCGGATTTGTTCGCCCCGGACTAGTCCGCCCAAGTGCCGGACTCCAGAGAGGGAGCACGCAGCAACTCCGGACTTGTCCGGAACGGACATGTCCGGTTTAGTTGCGGACTCTAGAGAGTATTCCCCGGACTTGTCCGGTCCTCCGGACTAGTCCGCCATGGACTAATCCGCCCGATTTCCGAAATCCAGAGAGATGACCAGTCGACCGTTGCACGCTTTCTGGACTTGTCCGGACCTTCGGACTAGTCTGCAAGGCGGAGTTTTGGAAACTTTTCCTTGATTGATCTATATAATCCCCCTTCCCCCACGGGTTAGTGTAACCAAAAACGCAATCCTTTTAACCCTCTTGCGCCCTAGAGCTCCAGAGATCCATTTCCTCCTCCTTCCATGACCTCGCCTCAAACCCTAGGGTTTTGATTGAAGGAAGAATGAGATCTTGAGTCCTCATCGTTCTTGAGCACTTGATCCGTTCTTTGCAGGTTTTGCAGGGCTTATTACTCTTGGAGACAAGAAGTACACCAATCACGTGTACAAACTACACAAGGCGCTTTATGGACTGAAGCAAGCACCGAGAGCTTGGTATGAATGCTTGAGAGACTTTCTCATCAAGCAAGGCTTCAAAATAGGGAAGGCCGACTCTACTCTCTTCACTAAGAAAGTGCATAATGATATATTTGTGTGCCAAATATATGTCGATGACATTATATTTGGTTCTACTAACAAATCTCTTTGTGATGAGTTTAGCAAGCTAATGACCAAGCGTTTCGAGATGTCTATGATGGGAGAATTGACCCTCTTCCTAGGTTTTCAAGTAAAGCAATTGAAGGAAGGGACTTTCATTTGTCAAGCCAAGTACACTTAAGACATGATCAAGAAGTTTGACATGACAAATGCAAAGCCAATGAAGACTCCCATGCCTACCAATGGGCACCTTGATCTCAACAAGAAGGACAAGTCGGTGGATCAAAAGGTATATCGCTCCATGATTGGATCTCTTCTTTATTTATGTGCATCTAGGCCCGATATCATGCTTAATGTGTGTATGTGTGCAAGGTTTCAAGCCGATCCGAAGGAATGTAACTTAGTGGCCGTGAAGATAATTTTGAGATATCTAGTTCACACACCAAACCTAGGTCTACGGTACCCCAAAGGCTCAAACTTCAACCTAATAGGGTACTTCGATGCCGACTATGCCGGATGTAAAGTTGACCGAAAGAGTACTTCAGGGACTTGCCAGTTCTCGGGAAGATCTCTTGTGTCTTGGTCATCTAAGAAACAAAATTCTGTTGCCCTTTCCACAGCCGAAGCGGAGTATATTGCAGCAGGTAGTTGTTGTGCTCAACTCCTATGGATGCGACAAACTCTAAAGGATTATGGTTACACTTTGAACCGTATTCCACTCCTATGTGACAATGAGAGTGCCATAAAACTTGCCTACAATCCATGTGAGCACTCCCGCACCAAACACATAGACATCCGGCACCACTTTCTAAGAGATCACTCAATAAAAGGAGACATAGAAATTTCTCGTGTGTCCACTCAAAAGCAATTGGCTGATATATTCACCAAACCTCTAGATGAGAGACGCTTTTGTGAACTTAGGGGTGAGCTAAATATCCTTGATTCTCAGAACGTAGCTTGAAATGTTGCACATCTGTAATGCTTTCAGTTTGGTCTGAAAAACAAAGTGTGTTGTCAAAAACATTGCTTGTTTTAATTTCAAAATTCCAAATGTTTTGACAAATTTCATTATGAAGATGTAATCATAGTTATGTGTTGTTTTGTTGCTGATTACATTTTGCATAATGATTTTTTTTAAAAAAAATTGTCCAAAGTTCACCATTCTAAATTTTCAGATCCAAGATTCCTTGATTTAAGACCACGAATTCCGGACTAATCCGCAATCTCGGACTAGTCCGCCAGTGGACAAGTCCGCGGACCCGAACAAGTCTGGAAGTTGGGGTCTCTTTAAACAGCCCCACCTTCTTCCCAGAACCACCATTCCACTTTCTCTCTCCACGCAAAACCCTAGTTCGTGGCTCCCGTGGCGATCCGGTATTCCGTCCGGTGAAAAGTGAATCCACCACGTGGGAAAGCTTCTCCACCCCCCGGACTAGTCCGGAACCCCACAAGTCCGCTCCTTTTTTTCGTCAAGATTTGAAGGTAATCTCTTCTCTAGGGTTTGAGTTTGAAATGTGGTTGGTCCCGTTGATAACTTTCAAATCCCTTCCGTGAGGTCACTCCTAGGATGCTATAGATGCTTTGTATGTAATATGGCTAGGAGTTGTGGTCGGATCCAAAAGTTATGAAATTCTTGTTCTTAGCGTCACTGTTGGCTTCCGAACAAGTCCGGATGGCCGGACTAATCCGCCAGCGGACTAGTCTGCAAGTACGAACAAGTCCGCTACCAGCAGACAAGCCTCGATCAAAACTTCACCTTTGGCATGATACATCCTCACATTCCACTCTAATCTACTGCTTTGCACTATGGTCAGAATGGCTGATACATGATCATCAAGGGGCAACAGGAAAATTGTGGCCAAACGCCGCAAGGTAACTCTTCCCGTTGTTGATCGGGATGATGATATACAAGCGGAACCAACAGAGATCAACATGGTTATGGCGCAATCGTTAGATCATGAAAGGGGCAGAAGTGGAACCAATTATATGCACAATTCATCTGCAGCTGTATTGAGGAGGAGAGAAAATTGCTATGATCAGACGAAGGAGTCCATTGACAGCAGGTTCTGGAGTTTCTTCCATGCAGACTATTACAACTCTGTTTACATGCAGCTGAAGAACCCTGTGATTGTGATGCAATGGATTGATTGGGAATATATGGCAAAGAAGAAGAGTGTTATCTTTGATGTGGTAATTGATGCTTGCACTTTTCATGGAATCAAAGATCTTTTGGGGTTCAAGTATGACTGGAACAAAGCTGTTATCACCCAATTCTATGCTACATTGTTCTACAACCCAGAAGGAGAGGCTAGAATCTCTTGGATGACAGGTTCAGAAAGGTATTCAGTGTCTTTCAGAAGGTTTGCCAACATCATCAAGCTGCACAGTGGGTTCAACATTGATATTCAGATTCATGATCAGCCGGTGCTTGAGACTACGGAGATGAATTTCATGTATGAGCCTTCCTCCCGCTTCTATCCTCCGAACACCACTGGTTTCCGCCCGCTCTATAAGGTGATGCATCGAATTCTTAGGAAGACTTTGGCTCCTAGAGAGAGAGATGCATCTTACCTTCCTGGACACGGACGGAACCTTCTAAAGTGGCTAACGGAGCAGGAGAAGTTCAACACGTTTGACTTCCTCCTTTCTAAAATTCTCGACATTGCACAAAGACCGAATAGGGCGTGTGCTTACGCACCCTATATCATGTGCATGATCGAGAAGGTCACAAAAAGGGAGTTCGTGAAGGAGGAAAAGCACAAGAGACTCCAACCTCAAGTGCCAGCTGCATCTACAAGTGAACCACCTCCACCTCGTCTAGTTCCCAGAAGAGCTTCAGCTAGTCAGTCATCTTCTTCATCTCGTGGCCGTGGCGGTCTATTCAAGATCCTGAAGGGTTTCTTTTTTATTTGCAAGAAGATGGATGCCCGTGCCCACGAGGAAAGAGTAGCAAGGAAGAGGCACACCAAGGCTGCAAAGGAATGGCACCGTCAGCAAGGATTCAATCGTTCTCCGAACAGCTCTGACGCCGAGGAGTATCAACCTTTGCCAGATCCATTTGAAGAACTCACTGCCGATGAGCTTGCTTACTTTGGTCAGGGCACTGGTGATGATTCTGAGGGGACTCAGAGTGAAGATGATGATGGTACTAGTGATGAGTAGTAGTGCTGCTCTCTATCTCTCACTTCTCTTCTTTTTGGTGTCTTGATGCCAAACGGGGAGAAAGTGAGAAGCTCCTCTACCTATCCTATCCTTTATCTATGGTTGGCGTGAACCATTCGGACTTGTTTGTTTTTTTAACTTTGTTTGTAATATTTCGTACCTCTTTGCTTGATTGTGATAATGTGATGTGAATTTATTGCTTTATCTCTGTTGCATCTTGCTACAAGTTAATGCTTATATGAGCTTCCATTATTTTCTTAGTATGTGTTGATGTGCTTGGCTTTAGGGGGAGCATATATAAATTTTTTTTGTAGCTTCTCATTGGTTGTCATCAATTCACCCAAAAAGGGGGAGATTGAAAGTGCATCTAGGATCCCTATGGATTTTGGAATGAATTGTGACAAACAATGGAAGTTTTTAATCTCTCTTTGTGAGTATGTGTGCAGGGGTGAATCTTATTGAAGATTATCTAGACCCTCCAGAAAGAAAGAAGAAGTGTTGGTTCTATGGCTCCTCGTTCTTTTACTTGTTATTCTTTTGAGTCATAGGACCGTCGTACTATCAAGAGGGGTCTCTGCATCTCCAGTAAAGAATTGGTTAGGTGCTCAAAACTTTAATCTGTCAAACCACTCTTATTTTTCTCATTGGCAACGGACTTATCCGGTCAAGCGGACTTGTCCGCCCAAGTGCCGGACTCCAGAGAGGGAGCACGCAGCAACTTCGAACTTGTTCGGAACGGACATGTCCAGATTAGTTGCGGACTCCAGAGAGTATTCCACGGACTTGTCCGGTCCTCCGGACTAGTCCGCCATGGACTAATCCGTCTGATTTCCAAAATCCAGAGAGATGACCAGCCGACCGTTGCATGCTTTCCGGACTTGTCCGGACCTCCGGACTAGTCCTCAAGGCGGAGTTTTGGAAACTTTTCCTTGATTGATCTATATAATCCCCCCTTCCCCCACGGGTTAGTGTAACCAAAAACGCAATCCTTTTAACCCTCTTGCGCCCTAGAGCTCCAGAGATCCATTTCCTCCTCCTCCTTCCACGACCTCCACTCAAACCCTAGGGTTTTGATTGAAGGAAGAAGGAGATCTTGAGTCCTCATCGTTCTTGAGCACTTGATCCGTTCTTTGCAGGTTTTGTAGGGCTTATTACTCTTGGAGACTTGTCTCCTAGACGGCTAGGTGTCGCCCAGAATCCATCGATCTCTTGTGGTGAGATCCGGGAGGTTTGAATCACCCCCTTTTTGATTATAGTGAAGAACCAAGTTGATCTTTGTGGTCGCTTGGAGAGGTTAAGGGTTGAGCGAAACCCGATCCTTTGTGGATCCCTTAACGGAGACGTAGGCTACTTTGTGGAGCTGAACTTCGGTAAAAATTGCTGTGTCTTGTCTTCGTGTTCTTTATTGTCAGATTTATATTCCTGCTGCGATTAGCGGACTTATCCGCAAGACCGGACTTGTCCGCTAACGGACAAGAACGCTACTTCGGACTAGTCCGCTCTCTGTAAATCTGATAAATTTGCGTTAAGTGTCGAATTTTCAGGTGGTTGCCTATTCAGCCCCCTCTAGGCAACCTTCACTCGCCGACTAAAGCTGTAGCCGGGAAGACCCCCTTCGAGGTTTGGCACGGGAGGAAGCCAGACGTGTCCTTCCTTAGGACATTCGGCTGCGTGGCACACGTGAAGACGGTGTAGCCACACCTCAAAGAGCTGGAGGATAGGAGCACCAAGATGGTGTTCCTTGGCTACGAAGCCAGGAGTAAGGCGTATCGTCTATATGATCCTGTCGGGAAGAGGGTGCATATCTCCCGGGATGTCGTCTTCGATGAGGCGGCAAACTGAAACTGGTCAGGGACCAGTGCCGATGAAGGGGAGGGAGGCTCACGGAGCTTCTTCTCCTTCGAGCACTCCTCGGGGATAGAGGAGGTGGGCTCAGCTTCAGGGGGAGTTGAGCGCGGCGATGCCAGAGGTCGGCGCAAATCGGGGTCGGCAGAGCCAGACGGCTCGGACGGTCGGGGTTGGCGCGATTCTGGATCAGCCGCACCGCGCGACTCAGAGTTGGCGGAGCAAGGCTCAGACTCTAGGAGTCTGCGCAGGAAGCGACCGGCGGGTCGGTGCGACCAAGGGTCGAGGTCATCGAGTCGGGAGGACTCTGACTCTGACGTTCGGCGCGACCCGGCTGCGACTAAGGGTCGGCGCGATGCCGAGACTGGAGGTCGGCGGAGCCCGGGATCAGCGAGTCAGGAGCACTCGGATCCGGCTGGGCAGAGCGGCTCCAGGTCCACGGGTCGGGCGGTCGGAGCGGCCAAGAGTCGGGCGGTCGGCGCGGCGACAGGCAGTCGGCTCCAGCATGACTCGAGGCCCGAGGGCCGGGGTCAGTGTGGAGGGTCGGGGTCTGCGGGTCGGCAGAGCGACTCAAACGTCGCGAGTACAGGAAGCTCAGGGTCTTCCTGGTCGGGGAGGTCGACAGTGAGACCAAGGTTCGTGTCGCCACCTCCCGATCGCTCTCCTGACCTTGATGCGGCACAGGACGAAGGGCCGCTGAGGTATCGGTCGATCAATGATTTGATCACCGAACCTCAACACCTGAGGTCAGGGACTCAGGTGGAATGCAGCGCTCAGCAACTGCTGACGGTGACTGCCGAGGAACCAAGTACTTTCGCGGATGCCGAATGCGACCCATGTGTCACATCCCAAATCTCAAGTTAAGGAAAAAGAGAGTTTTAAATTTTTTTTTCTTTCCTTGACAATCTAGTTAGGCCAATTTTTACATTTTCCCTTTAAAAGGAACTAAAAATTAAAAAGTAATTATCTAGAAGTCAAATTTTTTAAACATAAAATGTGAATTGGGCAAGTGTTTGAGCTCTTCTTTTTCGTTTGGAATTTTGGTTTTTGGAGTTTGAATTTTTCCCAAAGATCTTAGCCCTAAATTCAATCTATAATGCATCTAAAATTAAGGAGGGAAAATCAGAATTTGCCTAGTGGGCCGGAATCCACTCCAGCCGGCCCACCTTTCTTTTTCTCCTCGGCCCAGCCCACTTCTCTGTTGCCTATCGTCTTCCTCCTCGGCACAGAATGCCGCGCTCGCAGGCCGACAGGGAGGGCCGGCTCCACCCGGCTGCGCCGGCGTCCCCACGCCGAGGAAAGCAACATCAACGTTGCTCGTCGCCGTCAACCTAACCCCGCCGCGCTGCGCACATGAGGGTGACGGCGTTGACGCCCGGGAGAAGCGGTGGCCTTTGTCGCGACGCAGTTGAAGTCCGAGCGCCCCTGCCGACTCACTGGCCTGCCAAGGCGTGGCGCTGGCAGCCGCAGATCCTTGCCACCGAGGTGACGACGCCACGCAGCTGCTTAACGCTCGAGGAACACGCCGAAAATCGCCGCTCCACCTCACCTGTGCTGAAATACTCTGCCGAGCGCCGTCCGGCTACAAAAGAAGCCCAACGTCGCGCCGCGTGTCCCCCTTCGCTCCACCACATCCCAGAGCTCGTCCACGACCTCGCCCTTGCTGGAATTGCCCTCCGCCACCGTCAATTTTGCGTTTTCTCCAAATTCGGCCGCCGCCACCCTTCTCCGGTGAGCACCACCTTTCCGGCCGCCGTCTTCCAATTCCTCGCACTGGTAGCACCCCAAGCTCCTTAGGAAACTAACCGAGCACGAGAGAGGGGTAGCCGTAGCGCCGTTTGGCCGGTCCACGTGAGCCTCCGCCGCGCGCCGCGCCACCACGTCGCCGGCCGTCGTGCCGTGGTGTTCCGACGAAGTCATATGCGTCACAACCGTCGTGAAGTTGCGGTGAAGCTTTTCGGACGGGTGCTGCGCAGCCTCTTGCTCTGCAGCGCCGGGAACGCGATGTGTGCTCGGTTGTGTCGGAACGCGCCCAGGAACGCCGGAGCGCGTCCAGAACGCGTCCGGAGCGCGCACTGGCACGCCGCGTTCTCGTTGCGACAATAGCCAAATGCTAACGTCAACCAGACCATTGCGTAGAGCTTGACACAAGGGTTCCAGAACACTAGTTGTTGCCTCAAGATTCGTGATCAAGTTACTGGGAACGCGAACCAAAGTCGGGAGCACGCCCGGTGTCGCCGGGAGAGCAGCCAACCCGTGAACCCCGGACTTTTCCGAAAACCCCGAACTCTCCGTGATCCCCGAATTTCCCGTGAACCCCAGACTTTTCCGAAAACCCCGAACTTCCTGTGATCCACGAACTTTCGGTGATCCCCGAATTTCCCGTGAACCCCGAACGTTTCCGAAAACCCCGAACTCTCCGTGATCCCCGAATTTCCCGTGATCCTCGAATTTCCTGTGAACCCCGAACTTTTCCGAAAACCCCGAACTTTCCGTGATCCCCGAATTTCCCGTGAACCCCGGACTTTTCCGAAAACCCCGAACTTCCCGTGATCCCCGAAATTCCCGTGATCCCCGAATTTCCCGTGAACCCCGAACTTTCCGTGATCCCCGAATTTCCCGTGAACCCCGAACTTTCGGAAACCCCGAACTTCCCGTGATCCCCGAATTTCCCGTGAACCCCGAACTTTCCGAAAAACCCCGAACTTCCCGTGAACCCCGAACTTTCCCATGGACCCCGAACTTTCCGAAAAACCCCGAACTTCCCGTGAACCCCGAACTTTCCCGTGAACCCCGAACTCTCCGAAAACCCCGAATTTCCCATGAACCCCGAACTTTCCCGAAATCCCGAACTTTCACCCCCAACTCACGAGTCCACAGGAAAATCCCCGATTTCGGGCGCCTGAGTGCCCAGAGGGCATGGACACAGGCCGAACCCCGTGTCCAGACAGATTTTTCTGCAGTCCGTCATAACACATTATCGCTGACTTTACCGCCACATCTTAACTCCAATCATCACAATCAATATACCATTGAAACCCACATCATAAGCCCTACCATCCTAGCCAATTCAAACTCCATAACTTGTTTGATGTTTGTATCTTTTTCTAGTTTCTTAGTTGTTCTTTGGTAGTCTTTTGTAACTATTGCTTGTAGCAGAAGAGGAAGAAGTTGAAGCCGCCCAAGAGCCCGAAGAGCCTGAAGAACCCGAGCCTGAAGCGGACTTCGAAGAAGCAACTGAAGGCAAGTCCTAACCCATCTTAAGCCCATTGAACCCATGTTTTGTTTACCGCACCAATAGACAGCGATGCTAGCCTACTTTGGAATGTGTTAAACATTGTGTAGTTAATACCTACTCGATCTCTGGTATTTATATTTATGTCAGTAACTTGCTGTATAAATATAAATATTTCCGTTGAAAACATTTCCGACGTGTCCTTGATAACTGTAGGAATTTCCGTTCCTAGTTAGTTTTACGGAACGGATACTACCTTGCTACTAGAACTGCTTAGGACCCCATCTGCGGTGCTCTACACCGCCACACCATCTATCATTAATTTACAAAACGAGTAATAAAGAGTTTGGTGGTGTGAGTATAAACAAAAGGGATGGGATTAGAACAACTGGTGCTAGGTGAAGAGGGGACGTTTCTGGCCGTGGGGTGGGGCTCATCTGAGGTGATGGTGATAAGTGTGTAGGCTTCGCTGTGGTCCACCTACCGTGGACAAGACCTCCACCCCTACCATATAAGGACCGGTTCGTTAGCCCTCGACTTAGTAATCCCCGTGCAACCACAGAACCTGTACTTTTTGGGCAGGACTTATTCTCTCTACGTATTCTTTCCACATCGAACCACTGGGGGGTCGGTAGTGAAGACACAAGGGAATAGGAGAAGGGCGTGAGATGACTCGCTGCCCGGCCTTCGACGGTAATTGCCCGCGTCATGGGAGCGTAAGCCCACGGATATAGCCCCTGGTTTGGTAATACTCGGAATTGAAGGGGACCAGAAAAAGGCGTGAATGGGGTGGATATTCACGACCCGGCTCCGAGAATGTACCGACGCGTCATCGACGGCCTGGAAAACCCCGAGGGATGGCCCCTGTTTGCACCTTGAGTGGAATATGTGGAAAACTGCGTAGATGTGGATAGGCGTTATGTGGCTCTAGTGATCAGGAGTAGCATAACCTGTGGGTACAGTGCACAACCTCTGCAGAGTTAAAAATCCTTCCGGATAGGCCGTTGTCACGGTATTGACATGCTACAGTTCGGGCGCCCTACGATTAGACTTTATGCTTTGCCTTGATGCGTGAGTGGGTGTAGCAACCCGTGTTTTGGAAATTGCGTGGCTATGTGCCTAGGGCCGGCATGAGAGTGCTTGCGCCCAATATAAAACTTGAGAACTGCGGAGAGGAGTGAAAACCTTTCCCAGGTCCACTCTACTAAAATATAGCAAATGCTCTTCTCTCTATTTTAAGTTCTCTTCTAGTAGGGAGCCGGCATGAAAACATGCTTTCCCTAAAACTTTACCCCAAGCTTTCCTTGTTTCGCTACGGCGAAACTCCTTACCTACTTCTTGTTGGGACTTGCTGAGTACCTTTGTACTCACTCCTTCTGTTGTTGCTACTTTTGCTCAGAAGACGAGGATGACGAAGAAGATGCTGACTATGAAGAGTAGAAGTCTCGTCCGCCGTCAAGTTGCCTGTGAAGTGTGTATAGACTAGGTGTGGTTTGCCTAGAGTCGCTGTGCCGACTCATACTTGTACTCTAGACTTGTTTGCTGAACCTTTTAGGTTTAGTGCGATGTAATAAAGTACGTGTGATAAATACCACTTTGTTCTGAATGTGCGTACCAGCTACGGATCCAGGGAATGGTACAGGTGACACATAGGCGCTCCTTTCTGAATACGGGAAGGGGAGTCTTACACCATGCTGGCGGAAGGCCATGGCAGAGGAGATGCGCTCAATTGAAGAGAACCGCACTTGAGAGCTAGTGGATCCGTTGACCCGTTGTCGGCCGATCGGGCTCAAGTGGGTCTTCAAGGTGAAGCGTGATGCTAATGAAAAGCTGGTGAAGCACAAAGCGAGGCTGGTTGCCAAGGGGTACGTGCAGCGAGAAGGAGTGGGCTTTGACGAGGTGTTCGCGCCAGTTGTGCGGATGGAGTCGGTTCAACTCATGCTAGCGTTGGCGGCGGAGAAAAGCTGGCAGGTCCATCACATGGACATGAAGTCAGCATTCCTCAACGGAGAGCTAGCCGAGGAGGTGTTTGTAGAACAACCACCGGGCTTCGTTGAGAAGGGTGAAGAGCACAAGGTGCTCCGGCTGAGGAAGGCGCTGTACGGGCTCCGACAGGCTCCGCGAGCGTGGAACACCAAGCTGGACGTAAGCTTAAATAAGCTTGGCTTTACCAGGTGTGTAAGTGAGCATGCGCTCTGCACATGATGCTCCAGGGGAAGCACGCTGATCGTCGGAGTCTACGTCGACGATCTTATCTTCACCGACGCCAAGAAGGAGGACATCGAGACGTTCAAGCAACAGATGACGTCTCTGTTCAGGATGAGCGACCTGGGGTTGCTATCCTACTACTTGGGCATCGAGGTGATGTAGGAGGGAGGAGTCATCAAGCTCTCCCAGTCCGCCTACACGACGAAGCTCCTGGAGAGGACAGGCCTCTCGGAGTGCAAGGCAGCACAGACGTCGATGGAGGATCGGCTGAAGCTGTCGAAGAGGAGCACAGCGCCGACCGTTGATGCGTTCTGGTACCGAAGCATCGTCGGTGGGCTACGCTATCTGGTGAACATACGGCCGAACATTGCGTTCGCCGTGGGGTTCATGAGCTGTTTCATGCAAGATCCGAGGGAGGATCACCTCGCCGTTGTCAAGAGAATCCTACGCTACGTCGCAGGGACGCAAGGCTATGGAGTCCAGTACAGCAGGACCGGCGGAGGTTCACTGAAGCTGACCGGGTTCAGCGACAGTGACATGAGTGGCGACATCGACGACCGGAAGAGCACAACCGGCATCGTGTTTTACCTGGGGCACAACCTCATCAGCTGGCAGGCCCAGAAGCAGTGAGTGGTGGCTCTCTCGACGTGCGAGGCGGAGTACATCGCTGTGGCGACAGCTGCATGTAAGGGTGTGTGGCTACATCGGCTGCTGTGCGGGCTCTCAGGAGAGGAGCTGCGATCACCGACCCTGATGGGGGACAACAAGTCCGCCATCGCCCTGTGCAAAAACCCCGTCCTTTACGACCGCAGCAAGCACATTGACGTGAAGTATCACTTCATCCATGACTGCGTCGAGGGAGGGCGGATCGTCCTCGAGTTCGTCGAAACTGGTCGGCAACTCGCGGACACTCTTACCAAGTCACTTGGGCGCGTCCGATTCCTAGAGGCTCGGTCTCAGGTCGGCGTGATCAAGGTGGCTGAGGAGCAGCATGGTTAGGGGGAGAATGTTGGACACAACAACCCTGCTGCTCTGTCTTTACTCTTTCGGCGGTTCTCAAGGCGATGAGACGCCCGACGGGACTCCACTGTAACAGCGCAGGCGGCGACGTGTGACAGGCGACGTGCGCAGTGTAGCCGTGGACGCCGAAGTCAAAAGATGTACAGTGCTGTACAGTAGAGCAGTTGGTAGTTGTAGGGATTTATTGCTGCACTTGCAACGTGTGTATAAAACCCAGAGGCTTTCCTCTGAGGAGCAAGTAAGTAAGCCAGGCAGTTCACTCGCCAGTTCATATGTGTTTGTCTCTGCTTTCCCGTTGCGCACCGTTCATCTTCACGCTTCAGAGGTCAGGAGTGAGTTTTAAGGGTCGATTAAGGGTCGGCTAGGTGTGTGCTGTAGCTGCAAGATCATTGAGGGACCAATATCGTTGTCCACAGAGTCGTTCTACCTCTGCTCCGCCTTTCTGCTGGGGCCAGGACCCGTCCTTGGATTTGAAGACGTAGACGCCCTGCTCTTGAAGGTGGCAGGTTGTCCTTGTTCTTGAAGCAGGTAGCAATGACGGCAGGTCGTCCTTGCTTATGAAAATGGAAGCGTGTGCGTTGGCTGCTTCCTGCGTGCGTTTATTGAGTGTTTTGATTCCATTACCGATGGTAACCAAACAAAATCACACTACTAAGTTTTGACACTTGTGCAACGATGCCAAAATGTTGCAATAAGGCTAAAATAGTTGCAATATATATCATTTGCAACCAAATTGTATTCGTTGACAGGCGTGAAAAGTATCGGCGTGGTCTAAAATTTGCGCCTCAAATTTATTTTTTTTGCTGCGAGACATATATCTGTTGCAACGATATGGGGCAATTGCAATAGATAAGAAATGAAATGCATAACATCATCGTGGTAAAAGAGACTACCGCTTATGGTGATAGTTAATATTGCAACAAGATGAACAATTGCAATAGGTAATAGATACATGACTACTATCATTGCAACAAAGACTCTTTCAATGAATATCATCATGGCAATAGTTTATATTGCGAGGAAGCTATTTAGTGGTAATAAATATTACTACCACAACAACCAGGGGCAGTTCAAAGGCATGGCCATGAGGGCGACGGCCTAGAGCCCAAGCTAGAAAGGGGCCCAAAAGTTTTATGCACTACTCTATATATATAGATATAGTCAGCGACTACAAAAAGTAGGCCCTTTTTGAAATGCAGAAATTTTATAAAAATTATACAAAAATTTTATAGGATTCAATTTAATTTCACAAGAAAAATATAAGATTTAGAAAAAAAAAATTCCTTGTTCTAAAGGGGCTAGAAGTCTGATTTGACGCGGAGACAAGCTGCCAACATATATTGCGTACATCCTATCTTTTTCACTCTTCTTAATTCTCGTGCACACATCTAAGTGAGTTATAAAATGAAACGAAGAGAGTATCTTGAGTTAGTTATCAAGAATGAAAACATCTGTTGCTACATCTTTTTTTATTGTATACATATATTATGTGAGTATACATTTTAGACATATTCAGAAGCTCTAAAAACGGCTACAGCTGCGACTGTGGCAGCACCGCAGCAGTCTCCTCACTTGTGCTATGATAGTAAAGTATCGAACGGCTGCTGCGGCAGCTGCTGATCTGAACACACATTAATCAAAGGCCCAACCACTAAGTTCGCCCTAGGGCCTTCGAAAATGCACTGACAACAATTGAGCCGTTGTAATAGAATCTTTTGCCTCGTGCATTGTTTCGTTGCATTATATTCTTTTGCCTCATAAAATATGTTGTTGAGATATAAATTATTAAAGGCCACGCATAACATATTGTTGCTGTAGATATTTGCACAACGAAATGTTTTCATGGTAATTGTATCATATAGCAACAACCAATGTATTGCAGTAAATGTGCATGGTGGTAATATTTGATTTATCCCAACAAAATAATCTTTTGTGACAGCGCATTTTGAATTATATAATTTGTTAATTAACAATTGTTGCAATAGAATATAAATCCCAGTAGCAGATATATTAAATCAACCCACAATTCAATCTGAAAAAATACATATCATAGTATTTGCAATAAGCTTAGTTGCTAACAATTATTACAAGTCTTTTATTGCTATGATGATGATCTAAACATAGAAATCTGAAACTAAAAAACAAACTATTGCTATGATTGCCAACACTCCAAACTAGAACTAAAAAAAAAAATCATTCGTCCGACTGTGATAAGAGTAAAAATATATGCTCTCAATTTTTTGTCATAGCTTGGCCTTGAAGAGTTTCTTCACTCCGTGTGATCTCAATTGGTCCATTCGATTTTGCCCATCACCCTACATCATAAAACATATTAGTTGAGAAGTTGAAAGCACAATAGCCAGATTTTTAAATTGCGTAACAACAAACTATTCAATGTCATTGAAGTAAACTGCAGGTAGCTGTCCGTACAAGCAAAAAAAAAGTTTAGCTTTTGGCATATGAAATAAACTTCATGTAGCTATTCACCTGCTAGAAATAGAAACCAATTAAAAAGATGGAATTTTTGGCAGTTCCATCTTAATGTAGCATTTAGCCGTCAGATTTACTACATGCCAATGTCATGACTTCAGTTTAGATACGAATAAGAAAAATGTGGCATGACAGATATGAAACTATAATGAGAAATATGACAACCATAATATCACAGTGAGCAATATGATAGGGACAACACTGCAATGAGCAACATTTCAGTTTAGATTTTGATCAAAAAATACGTGCTGGACAAAAAAAAAAGTTTAGCTTTTGGCATATGAAATAAACTTCATGTAGCTATTCACCTGCTAGAAATAGAAACCAACTAAAAAGATGGAATTTTTGGCAGTTCCATCTTAATGTAGCATTTAGCCGTCAGATTTACTACATGCCAATGTCATGACTTCAGTTTAGATACGAATAAGAAAAATGTGGCATGACACATACGAAACTATAATGAGAAATATGACAACCATAATATCACAATGAGCAATATGATAGGGACAACACTGCAATGAGCAACATTTCAGTTTAGATTTTGATCAAAAAATACGTGCTGGACAAAATACAATTCCACAATCAAATAGATAACTATTGGATGATCTGAAAAGGAAAAATCCATTCGGTACCATCGAAAATTCACCACATCCATAAAAAACTATCAAAAGATTCGAGCTCCAAAATTTAACATTGAAAGGTTCATAGTGCTTCAAAGATTAGAATACTGTTACTTATCGTTAGCTGGGATCAAAATTTCCTTACTCCTCCCTGAACCTGTTGCTTCACATCCCAATGCAGTCCTTGGGGCTTTGCAGAGCAGCATGATGTGCTCAAACTCAGGACTAGCATACGCTTGTGTTAGAAACAAACATTGGTTATTTGACATTTTATTCTCATTAGCTAAGTTACAAAGGTTCTGAAATCAATTATTTTTAACACTGGTAAATTTTGACAACACTTTTTAGATGACCTGCTAAAGTTTCCATTAAAGGCTATTTGCCCAACAGAAGTCCTTCAAATCTAACAGAAAACAAGACAAACCATAAAAGCACAGAGAAGAAAAGACGGGCCAATCTAATGGTGAAGTTGTTAATGATACCCAAAATGGTGAAGCTGTTGAAACACCAAGTGTACAGCAGCAATAAAAAAAAGCAAGGCAGTGAACATATAAATTATATATCAATCACCATATTAATCTTTTTACTAAAACTTCTTTTGTTACACACCAGTAATTGAAGACAGCACATATTTAGAGAAAAGGATGTGCAACGTACCAGTATGTCATTTGATATTTCATCCTTGACATCTTGCTGCAAATCCCATGCAACTGAAATATTGCAAAGGAATAATACATAGACCTAAAATCAGCTATGCCCATCTAGCAATAAACAAAGTTCAGATTCAAGCAAAAGCATTGCTTCTAGTGGCAGCAGGGCGAAAAAAAAAACACCTATTCAATGAATCTCTTGCAATTGAAATATTGAACAGATCTTAAAAAGATGCACTACATCACTGGGTGTAATATAATTCTAGAGAGGTATTGAAGAGAACATACAACTTAAATATTGAACTGATATTGCTAACAATAAACGATTTCTAGAAAAAAGTTCAGGCAATATAGTACTAGATAGTAGTCAAAACAAATTATGGTTCCAAATTTGCAGTTTCACTTGCATGCAACAAATTTGCTCCTGCTACAGTATTCTCAAATATTCCTATATATGACCTGTGGCCATGGGCCTATATTTTACTAAGATTTTTCTTAGCTTTCTAAATATATGCAGAATTGGACTTTCAATATAGTATGAATGGATATTATTAAGAGATATTTGCTTGGTTAATTTGGGTCGTGTAATTAACAATCAGGTGAGGTGGTAGGTCATGTAAACAAAATCATTGCAATACCAATTTTCTATCAATTAATCTATTATTTCTATACCAATGAAATAAATTCGTGGCAATACATAGATGCAACGTATAAGTTTTTTGTTGCAATAGAGAAAAGACTTTTGCAACACAATCAATAATTCACACAATGCATTATACATGTTGCTAAATTGATAGCTACTCAATGATTATCAAAATTGTTGCAATAACTCCTACATATTACAACCAAAATAAAAGTTATCACAACCATATTATTTCATGGCAATATTAATAACCAGTTGCAACCAAACTATAAATGGTGGCAATACCATTTATTTATTGCCACAATTTTCATAGAAATCTCAACGCAAATATAATTATGGCAATATTGTCTACTATTACCACCAAATTTGAAAATTGTGGTAATAACCTCTATGTATTGCAATAAAATTAAGGTTGTTGCTACGTGGAGCGTCGCTAAAGCATCCAAACTTAGTAGTGTCAGGTTTGTACGCCGTAATTTGTTACCGTTTGCGATTGCGTTACAACTCTCTAACCAAACACTACCCCACTTCTTTAGCCGGCAGTTGTTGGAGAAGGAGAACGACGAGGTGGAATATATTCTGCCTATGCAAATGGGACTGTCTGGAACGTGTCTCCACCGTCGTGGAGAAGATGCCCGGCGTCTGGAAGTTCGCGGAAGCAAGATGGTTCGATCCAACCCACTCTCAAGTAGTAGCAGCCGCAAGACTTGTGCCCGATCTAGCCTTTGAGCTTCTGATTGCATTGCTCTGTCTCATTTCATGCCATCATATTGACATGTGTCTTGGCGTTTAAATTTGTATTTCATTATGTTTGCTTTCACTCTTTTTATTATTGAGATTCTCTGAGTGTTTGATTTCTCTGAGGTAGTATTGATCGGTGTTATGGTGGATTGTTCCAAGGAAAATCGCATTTCATTGTTGTCTACATCTACACCCAATAAGTCATCATACATGCACACCATCAATCAGAAGTTTAAATGCTACGATTTAACAAACATAGAATTCGTCCCAGAAATTGAAAACTACATGCATCTGAATGATTGAAACATTCTACATGATTAAAGCAGAAAATGAAATTTTAGGGAAATTAAACATGCTAATGATTAAAACAGAAAATGAAATCGAAGCCAAATATAGGCTGATGATCGATGACTAAATGCATGAAATGAAATGCACCGGGCCTCGAATGCAAAGCAGATCTCACGGGGTGACCGACTAGATAGAACTAGTAGGCGAGGGTGGGCATGAACCACACCCCAGCCGTAACCCTGTCCCAGAAGCCAGGGATCTTCTTCACGACGGTGCCGACGTGGTCGACCATGTCCCACTTGCACAAGTAGTAGGCGTAAGAGCGGTCACCGTAGCCATCGCCGCCAGGAACCTCGTCCTTGCGCTTCCAACTGAGGAAGCAGATAGAATTCTTACAGAGCCCGGGGAAGTCGCTCGCCGGAAGCACGAAGCAGCTGCAGTCCTCGCTCTGCAGGACAATCTTGTCGCGCAGCTCTGGCCCGTTATCCCAGGAAACGGGCGCCCATCCGTTGTAGCCGATCATGTCATACAGCAGGAAGTTGGCCCGTGGTGCCCTCGCCGGACCATCCATGGGCTCCTGACGGGCGAGCAGCCGCACCTGGCCTTCATGCTCCAAAGCGTGCACGCCCTCCATGCCGGGGACCCAAGCCATGTCGTTGGGGGGCATGGCTTGCTCGAGCTGCAGAACCTCGGGGCCGTGGACGCGGAGAGTGTTCCGGTGGCCCGGCATGCCCATTCAGAAATTCTCCAACGGGATCCTGGCCCAGCCGGCGCCGTCGCCGCGACGCCACATCGCGACGTTGCTGCTCGTCTGCACGGTCGGCCAGTTGTAGACGAGGACGTAGACGTGCTCCTCGCCGGTGATCAGGGGGTCGGTGGTTAGGTGAAAGTGCCGCGGAAGCACTCCGGCAGGCGCGGCAGATCGGTATGTTCCCCGGTGTGGGGATTGACCAGCACGGCGGACAGCTCGTCCTCCACGTCGACCCCCACGAGGAGGCCGGCGCCGTACCCGGCCACCCGCTTGCCCTCCAACGCCGCGACGATGATCAGGTGGTACTTCTCGGTGGCGAGTGGGTAGAACATGACGTTGCCGGAACCCTCGTCCTCCTCGGACAGCTTCTCCACGATCCAGGGTAGGAAGCGCCCGTGGGCTTGGCGCGGCACGAGCTGGTTCCAGTTCCTGCAGACGGCGCGGAAGCTGATGAAGTCTTGAGGGTCATCAAGGCGGACGGAGATGCGCTGGTGGATACCCTCCGGGAGAGCGGCCCAGTTCACGGATCCCACCATGAGAAGCAGGCAAGGAAGGAGAAGGGCAAGGAGACCAAAACGAGAAGCACGCGGTTGGCTTGAGGCAGATGTGTGGGGTGTTTCATTAGTGGCTGCTCACTCCTGAGGGCAACGGTAAAAAGAACTGGAAAAGATAAAGACAAGTCGTGCCAATTTATTTAGATTGGCAGACTTCTTGAGAATTCAGGCTACCTTATTAAGTTGCATAGTAATGAGTTCTTGTTGTGTTTGTTTTATTCGAAATTCAAATTCATTTGAAAACACATGCTTCATGTTGCCCATATATGAAAGTGGAACAATGCAACTTTAGGATGAAATTATGATCATTTTGTTACTAGATTCTTTGTTTATATAACTAGTTTGACAAAGTTAGAAACTACTAAGGCCCCTTTGGAACGCAAGAATTTCATAAAAATCGCACATGGCTTTCAATTTCGCACGAAAAACCGTAGAAAATGATGAAAATTCCCGCGTTCCAAAGAAACCCTAAGAACATTGTAAGCTCAAAATCACTTCAAAAAAGGCCTCGATGCATGACGTAGAAATGGCTCAGGGTTGAGATTATATTGAAGCATAAATTGTTGAGGGTTCCGAGAATTCTGTGTATTGTTCTTGAAAAAGAAACGTATGCCAAAAATAATCAACACCGTAGTGATGGTACGCCCTGCTCAAGGAAATGGTTAAGTGCTTCAGGGATCGAATAGAGTCATGCTATAGCTTATCACTACTACATAACATAATGTGGTTACTCCATATTTTTTGTCACCGTCAAAATATTCTGCCTGTTCAAGTGACGAACTGACACGTATCATTCATTTTTTGCGAAATCTGACGATGTGTCCGGTAGTGATATAGCCACAAAAAAGTCAACATATAAGCGTGCGTTTGGCTGAGTGAATCGGTTCCGTTTCACTCATGAATCGATTGAATCAGTGCCAAACGACGAAAACTTCGAATCAATCCAGAGAAGAACCGGGTGAAACGTTTCGCTCTTTTGGCCTGCTGGCATGAATCAGGTGAAATGGTGTTTCACCGCCGGAACACCGATTCGATTCTCCCATCACCCCTTTTGCCCCTCCCTCTATTTTTTAAGAGTGTTATTAATTTTTGAGAATTTAAGGAAGTTCTCTCAAGTTTGAAAAATTTTAAAATGATTAAACTTTGGAAATTCAAGAAGTTCCCTCAAGTTCCTAAAGTTTTCCGGTTTGTCTCGTTGAACTCTTCGTGAAAGTGCTCTTCAAATTATTCCTAAAGTTGTTTGGTTAGTTTCCAAATTTTTTTAAAGTTGTTCTAATATTTTTAATATTAACACAAAAAAGGTATATTAGTCATTCCAATCATCTAGGTATATTGGTCATTCCAATCATCCTTCTTGCTTTACTGAATCTGAATCACTAAAATTTGTCAAACGGTTTTTAAATTGATTCTGTTTCTGACTAAAAATGTTTCTGAACTGAAACTAAAACGTTTCTGATTCTTTGGAGAATAAGAACCATACCAAACGCACCCTAAATCACCAAGAAAATAGGAGCTGCTAATTAATTTTCAGTCACCTGAATATTGGGCCCTTTCAATCAATGCTTCACAGCGCTTAGATATAGATTGTATGGATACATAAATTATATTTTTTTCTACAGCCAATACATTAATAGTTTGTTTTATATAGTTAGTTCTATAAAATAGATTTGTCTTGCAAAA
>BCLF01000304.1:0-21019 GCA_001602275.1 Zoysia japonica
CCTTTAAATTGCATAATAGGCTAAGACAACTGGGAGTTCTAAAAAAGTCTTATTACGCAAAGAGAAACAAAATGGTGGTGAAATTCTCTGTTCATAGCAAATTAGAGTATTAACTGGAGGATGAATGTTCATTCTTCATCAGTTGACGCCATACATCCAATGACACTTGCAATAGCTTTGTGAACAAAATGAACATTCCACAGAGGATTAGATCATTAAAGATCACAAAAGTTGTTTCACGTCATGATTGAAGAACCAAAACCTCCCAATTAGTGAAACGAAAGATGGAAAAAATGATGTGTTTATTGGCCGATGATCCCTTTAATGTTGGTTACATCGTGGCAGGCATATGATATCAATGGGTTCACATTTTATACCAAGGCAAAGGATGAGAATAGCTAGCACCAAAACATGGTGTGAGGGTAGATGTCAAAGACAGTGAGGGAAACAAGAGCACATATTATGAATACGTTGATGAAATTTTGGAACTCAACTATGTAACAACTTTACATATCCTTGTATTTAAGTGCCAATGGGTCAAGCACCCACAAAGTGTAGAGGTGGATGAAATGGGCTTCATCCTTGTGTTTTATGTCCTCGAGCCATGGATACTCCCACAACGTGAGGCACAAGTGTTTTATGTCCTCGAGCCAAGAAACACATCGTTATCCCTTGAAAATAAAGGATCATCAGGGTTGATAATGTCACAGATGATGAATAACACTACTAGTTTGATGAGGTGCCCTTTTTTGTGAATATAAAAATGATAAATATATTTGAAGCAAGACTCAATATTCATCACTTGTTCCCTGCATGCGCAATGATGGCGAGGGGAAGTTAGTTCAAGCCAAGTAATTAAAGATGTCATAGTTTTTGTAATATAATTATTGTATATTATAAATGATACTAATGGCCTTTCTTTATGTCCTGTTGTTTTGTGATATTAATGCCACTATTTTTCACAACTACATTCCTTAAAAAATATAAGCATTTCTGGATTTGGATAAAGTCACATTCTTTTAACTTTTAGTATAATATTTAGAAAATTATATAATATCTAATATAATTACATAATTGATTTCGAATATATAATGAAAAAAGAAGAATGTACAATGATATGAACAAATTGCGTAGTGCAGGTTCTCCTTCACTGTACAAGAACCTGCACTGCGCAATCTGTGTCATACAGTTTACATGCTTCCACACCTAAAGACAGACAAAAATAGCTTATAAATTGGTTGAAATGGCCAAGAAGAGTTGAGGTGGGACGAAATTACGTCACGTATTAGTGTCGGTCACGTAAGAGGTCAGCGGTAACAGACATTATAACTGAAATACTGTCGGCAATGATGATGTTAGCAGAAACCGATATTGTTAAAACTCAACAATGTCGGTTTGATCACGTCAGCGGAACATACTGTTACAATTTCAAGTGTCAGTTTTTGCTGACATCATTGTTACCCGACATTGCTATAAATATGTTAATAGTATCGGTTAGCTGATGTCTGAGACTGACATTGCAATATCTTCAACTGTCGGTCTTTGCTAACATCATCTTTGAGCAACATTACATGCTTGAACGGCTGCAGGCAGATAGCAAGAGCTTATAAATTGGTTGAAACTGCCAAGAAGAGTCGAGGTGGGACTAAATTTATGTCATGTATTAGTGTCGGTCAAGTATGAGGTTAGCGGCAACCGACATTACAATCAGGAATAGTGTCGGCAATGATGATGTCACCAAAAGTCGACATTACTGAAAACTCAACAATACCGGTTAGATGACATCAGCATATGACACTGTTACAAGTTCAAGTGTTATAACTATGTTAATAGTATCGATTAGCTGATGTCAGAGACCGACATTGCAATAACTTCTAGTGTTGGTCTTTGCTGACATCATCTTTGAGCGACATTACAGTAGTGATAGTACCAACAAGTATCACAAAATCTTCGATGAATACAGGTGTAAGACATTCTAAATACTGAGACTAAAAATTGAACAATGCTCAAAATTATATTCAAATGATTAATATCACCCGTAAGACAATTTAAAAACATAAATCAATACAATTAGACTCATATGGTCTTCTACTTCTAGTCTACATCTAGTCTTCTTTGCTCCAACATCTTGAAAGAGTTCTAGGTTGTGTCAACCGTGTTGAAGAGAGTTCCAGATTTTGTCAACCCTTTTGAAGAGAGTTTCAGGCTCTGTCAAACCTCCTGAACAGGGTTTTAGGCTTAGTCAAACCTCTTGAACAGAGTTCCAGGTTTTGTCAACCCTCTTGAGGAGTGGACAATGGCTTGTTCACCTTCTCGTAGAAAATACAGGACATCAAATTTGAGAATGAGTCCTGAACTTACTGTCATAAACCCTAATAACTTGATCTGACAACCTGCTAAAACTGAGAATAAAAAGATTTGGTATATTAGGAATAAAGAACAGTAGTTGTAAGCAAATGAAGTTGCAAACAGATCTGACAACCCTAATAACAGTAGTCGTGAACAATAGTTGTAGTTGTAAATAGATCTGTTAAAACTGAGAATAAACAGATCTTGTATATACTCACCAGGTTGCTCGTGCGCGACTGGGCATAATAAGTAACAACTGAAGGACCATACATGCGGCGGAAGGGGAGGAGGGGCGGCGTGTGGTGGATGAGGGGCAGGATGGTGAGTGGCGGTGTGTTGGGTGAGGAGGCTGGGCGGCGAGCAACGGTTGAGGAGCGCACGGGGTGGTGAGCGATGGTGTGGCGGGTGAGGAGGAGGGGTGTTGTGCAGCGACTGAGGAGGGGCAGGGTGGTGACTGGTGAGAAGCATGGGGTGAGATATGAATATATAGGCGTGCATGATTAGGATTAGTATATGAGGTAATGTCAGCATAAACCAACATTATCACTGTGTTCTGATTTGGCCTGAGTTTTGTGGCACATACAATAGTGTCGGTCAGTGATGACGTCCCGAAAAATCGACATAGAATTAAATTGTAGTGTCAGAAGTGTCATGATGTCATTTGCTACCGACATTACAGTAGTGCTGCTAAGAATTTACTGAAAATAATTTGAAATTTGAAAAAAAAGTAAGATTGTATACAGTGGTATGAACAAATGGACAACTGAAGGGGGTGATATTGCTCCACATAGTTGGACATTTGTGTCATACAGAATATAACTTACTTCGAAATCTAAGGGCCAGCAACAACATATAAACTAGTTCAAGCCGCCTAGAATAGCCAAGGTGGGACTAAATACCAGATGCAGACAAAAAGACTTAGCTGTGTCGATGACGTCAACTTTGGCCGACATTGATATTATCATATTTTGGATCTTTTTATTATACTTTCTAAATTTTGTGCGTAAAAATTTTCCTAAATTGTCTATAAAGATTCCATGGATTATAGAAGTTATTCTAGAGTCTTAAAATTTTTTTGTTATTATTTTTGTAAGAATTTCTCTTGATTTAGTACATATTTTCATGAAGCTAATTAGCTGATAGTTCTAGAGGATTGCTAACTTGTAGTCCCATTTGAACAAACAATGACAGAAAAAGTCTCACAAAATCAAATGAATTTGACATGTTGTTTACTATATGCAAAATACTAAAATGAAAGTGTAGATCAAATATCATAATATATATTAAGAAAAAAACTTTTAAAAAATTGGAAAACTTCTTATCAGCATCGGTTAGTGCTAACATCACTAATAGCCGACATTGAAAGATCATCAATGTCGGTATGTAATCTGACCTGCGTTAGAACCTCCATCACCAAACATGACACAAAATAATTAAATTTTTTATGCACTATTAGTTCCATTATTTTGTACAATGTTTCCTAGGCGTATACTCTTTCCTATGTCTTTGATGAACATATTTTAAAATATATTTTGTAATCACTTTCAATCTACATTCAACATTTTTTTAGTCATGTCATAGTTCCATATGATTGTTAACCTATAGTCCCACTTGAACTAAAAAAGTCATGAAAAGATTTAAATAACAAAAGAAATTTGACATGTTGTTTACAAAATGCAATATACTAAAATGAAATTGTAGATAAAATATCATTATATATATATATATATATATATATATATATATATATATATATATATATATATATATATATATCAAGAAATTGGAAAACTTCATATCAGCGTCAGGTAGTGCTGACATCACTAATAACTGACATTGAAAGACCATTAGTGTTGGTCATTTGTGATAGTAGTGTCTGTTGTTTGGTGACGTCACTGTGCCCTACATTGGTATTCTTCCTATATAAGCAGGCCGTGTCACTACGTTTCAACACTAAACCTAGTGGCCTTTTTATTTTCTGCACGACGCCGTTATGCTGCTGAAATTTTTTGCCAACCCTAACCCGTCGCCTGACGCTGCTCCTCTAGCATCGGTCGCAGCTACTCGTCCTCCAGCTCGGACACGGCTGCTACTCCTCCATCGTCCTCCGGCTGCTCGTCTGCATCTAAGCTTCGGTTGCACGTTTGCCTTCGATCTTTGGCTGCTCGTTCGACCTCAGGCTGCGAGTCCGCCTCCGTCCTCGGTGCCCACCACGTTTCCTTCTCTGGCTCCGGTCTCCTGGCGTCTTCTCTCCCTCTCACCCATTCCAGAACCCTAATGTAAGTCCCCTTCCCCATTCCTCCTCTATAAGCCGCCTCCCCTACCCCCATTACGGCAAGCTGCAACACCTCTGTAAGTCGCATCCCCTCCCCCCATTGTTCCTCTCTAATTTTTGTGGCTTGGAAATGCTATATGAAATATTTGATGTATATATATATATATATATATATATATTATATTTTTGTTTATTGATACATTATAATAGTTGCTAATGGTTCAGTTTTCAGGAACAATGAATTTATAAACATAATTGTCTAGTATAAGGGTAAAATTGTAATAGTTGCTAATGCTATATGCTATATGACATTTGGTTTATGTGGATACATTGTAATAGTTGCTAATGCTATATGACATCTGGTTTATAAACATAATCTAGTAAACGTGTAAAATTGTCTTTGGTCCAATATAATCAAATTTTAGGCACAATGAATTTATTATAGTATGAGTTTTCAGTTGTAGTTGTGCTCAATGATGAAAGCTAAGTGTGATGAGAGTGGTAGCATAGACCATATCTTGCAATATCGGATCTGTGTTGCCATATGAGTCAAGTTTAAATTAGCAACCCGCACTGAGAGCAAAAATCTTTGTATTCTGTACCCTCTTCTGTTTCAACGTCCATTCAGATACAATAATATTTTTCTATTTTTTAGTACACAATCTCTAGAATGGAGGAATTTGGTGCATCGACACCTATGGGTTCTTCTCTCAAAAGTTCAAGTTGCTCATCTTTTGAGGAACCTTCCTCTCCCTATTCTCCGTGTGCAAAAAGGCAGTGCTTACAGCAACAAGACCCCGATTTCAATCCAACCGATGAGGTATTGGATATACCTTATTCACACTATACATTTTAAGTCAAACGGAAATACCTTATATCTCTATCTTTTGTAGCATATTCTCTCTCGAAACATTAGATGACTTTTCACTGAAGAAGAAGCTACAATGCCGACTGAGAAAATGACCGTCCTCACATCGTCCACTTCATAGAAGGTACGAAATGGTGGTTACACGAAAGTCAACAAGCTACATATTGAAATTTTTTCTATAGAAGCTATCGACCTGTGTGGTGCACCTGAGGAGCCAAAAGGAGTCAATGCAAAATGGTCCAATGACTGTGGTGTCTTAGTAAGAGAAAAAGTTAGGATTACATTTCATGATTGGCGTAGTGTCCTAGAAGACAAAAAGAATGAATTATGAGAGAACTTGTGCGCAAAATACCTTTTCCCCCACAGAATGCCTTGAGCGTACGAAAAAGGCTTCTCTCTACATCACGAAAAAATGCGAAGGAGCTGTTTGTCTCTCTTTTCAATCTGTCAATTAAATACTAATTTTGAATTAAAAATAAAAAGAGAATAGACAATTTTATCCCTACTCCATCCTTCCCCATCCCAAACAGACAACCGTCTGACTCTCTCTCTCTCTCTCTCTCGTTTCCAAGCGGTGGCTGACTGTATTCACTACCACAAATTGATACAAAGGAGACACCCTCATTAGTGACACCACAGAAAAAGCTGTCGCTAATAACACACCAGAGACGGGGATTTTGGAGCCGTCGCTAATGTGAGTACATTAAAAATGACTTTTAAACAGCCGTTGTGATGTGGTTACATTAGAAACGGGCATTTAACAGCCGTCGCTGATGTGGCACATCAGAGACGGGGTTTTTAAGACCGTCGCTGATGTGGACACATCGGAGACATGCGTTTGATGGCCGTCGCTGATGTAAGAATATTAGAGATGCGCGTTTAATGTCCGTCGTTGATGTGGACATATTAGAGACATGCATTTGATGGCCGTCGCTGACGTGCAAACATCACAGACGGGGATCTCACACCCGTCTCTGATGTGGTGCGGCCACTGCTTTGAAAATAGACAGTAGCTGATGTACTCCTTTTGGAAGGGGGCTCGGGGGAAACCTTTTAGTTGATACTCCCGAATCAGTGTTTCTATCTCACTTGTGTGATTAGACTTGCCTGAACAAAGACCATGCAAGGATGACAAATGCCCTTTGGCGGAGCAAAGAAAGCTTTTAACGGAGGTTGCTCAAGTCTCTAATGTGGGAAAGAGATTTCTACTTCCCATCGTTTAAAACTGGACAACGGGTTCTAAAAATTTATCGACGAAGAAGCTTTTCAAGTAGAAGTAGGCATGGGCGGCGAGCGGGGTGATGCAGCTTGCAGATGGCCTTGGTGGCGTGACTGGCGGTGCACGAGAACGCGCGATGGGCTTGGCGGCGCGCTAGGCAGAGCGTGGACCAGCGTGACATGTGCACAGGCAGCGCACGGGGCGATGTGCTAGTGGTGCGGCTCGCAGGCGTCCTGTGTGGCGATGCAATGCGCGGGGCGGCGCAGTTTGTTGCAGCCTTATGAAGCAATAATGGGACAGCTAGGATTTGATAGGCATTGGATCGAGCTGATTATGAAATGTGTTGAAACAATCACTCTATCAGTTAAAGTTAATGGTTAAATTTCAGAACCATTCAAGCCCACAAGAGGCATTCGGCAAGATGATGCAATATCGCCTTATCTATTTTTAATTTGTGCAGAAGGACTGTCCAACATGCTTCAAAGTTATGGTCCAAATCATTTGAGACAAGGGGTTAGAGTCAGTGTGCATGCACCTTGGGTTTTTTTGCTGATGACTGTATCATTTTCACTGAGGCAAGCAAATCAGGTGGGCAACAACTGATGGATGTGCTGCAGGCTTACCAGAGAGGTTCTGGACAACAGATAAATGTGAGTAAATCTGCTATTTTTTTCAGCTCTAATTGCTCTGAATTAATGAAAGCAGATATGAAAGAAACAACAGGCATTAATACTGAAGCATTGGGTGAGAAGTATCTGGGCTTACCAACTGCTATTGGTAGGAGTACTAAGGAAGCTTTTGCCCCTATTATAGAAAAAAATTAAGAATCTCATGGGAGTTGGAGTGAGAAAAAACTTAGTTGTGCTGCTCTAGAACTTCTTATCAAAGCAGTAGTTCGATCCATTCCCCCTTATTCCATGAGTTGTTTTCTTCTAGCACCGGACACTTGTCAGAAGATCACTAGCGCTGTCTTTAATTACTGGTGGAGCAGCCTGGTAGGTAAAAGGGGTATGCATTGGAAAAATTGGTCTGATCTTACCTAACCAAAGCACGGTGGAGGAATTGGATTCAGGGATATTAATCTATTTAATATTGCAATGTTGGGGAAACAGGGATGGAGGCTGTTGGGTTAATCTCGACCTTGGCGTGTTCCTGATCAGGGCGTGTGTCGCAGTCATGTAATCATGGACTCGTGCGAGTTGGTTGCAGGCTAGCTGCATCACGTCGCGTGTGTTGGAGTCCAGGTTAGTGCGTGCATTGTGTGCGTTGCATGTGTTGCAGCGTGCAGTGTGGTGGAGAGAATTAGTCTTTCTGTTAGTTAGCCGATGCATAGGAATAGGAGGAGCACTTGCCGGGCATGCAAGTTGGCCGCGTCGTGCGTACGTGCGGCATGCACGGTATGAGCCAGGTCGTGCACGGAGTGCTCGGCACGGCAGTTGGCCGGCTCTCGTGCGTGGGCGAGCGAGCGGCTGAGAAGAAGGCCGAGTCACCAAGACGTTGATGCGTGCGTGTCAAGATCGTTAGGTAGCTGCGTGGAGGCTGCGTTGCCGGGGGGCTATAAAGCCAACATGTAATCATCAGTTCAAAGTGAGGAAGAGACAGAGTGGGTACCGGCGTTGTGTTGCCGTCGGAGCATTGCGTCGCCCGGCCGGCGTAGGTCGCCCAGTAGGTCTCCTCTCGTGTTCTACTGTGTACCGAGTCCAAAGAATAATAGAGAAGGCAAGATACAGGAGCGAAGGCTGCGTTCGTTGCCGTAAAATTATTCGTGTTCTTATGTTCTTTTGATCGTTCGTGGATCTTCGGTTTCAACAGAAGCTGTTATCTAAACCTGAGTCCCTGTGTGCTATAGTTTTAAAAGGAAGATATTATCCACATGGGGATTTCATGACATCAAGAAAAAAGAGACATTGCTCTAGAACATGGCGTGCAATTCTAGCAGGAAAAAAAGCTTTAGATCTGGGATTGATAAAAAGGATTGGTAATGGGACCACAATTAATATATGGAAGGACACATGGATACCGAATGGAATAGGGAATAAACCAATTTGTCAGAAAGCTTATGCAACAGCACCATATAATGATTGACTGCACCTTTGCTAAATTATTTTGACAGCAATTGAAGCTAATGACAAATGTGAAGGTGTCAAATTTACACCCTAGTTCTTGGGCTCGTGACCTGTTGGACATCTCTATTTGTAGAAAGGAGGAAGCATCGATTATGATCTGTGGCATGTGGTCGTTGTGGTGCTCACAGAATGATCGAGGACATGGGAATAAAACCATCCCTGTTCAGAAAGCGATTGCTGGGGCTCTGGATACAACTGAGCACCTAATACATCTGAAAAAGGGAGCGCTCCCTATTGTTGGACAAGTACTGACATCTGATAATAGTAAGAGTAAGGTTCACTGGGAACCACCACTATCGAGTGTTTACAAAATTAATACTGACGCATCCTTTTTGGATGATGAACACAATGGTGCGATCGTGGCGATTCTGCGTGATTCAGAGGGGAAATTCATCATGGGAAATGCTCGGTGGAAGCCACACTTGCAATCAGTCCTGACAGCAGAAGCTGAAGCAATTGGAGCTGGGATTCAATTAGCAGAGCAACATGGTGCAATGAAAGTGATAATTGAAACTGATTCACAGGTACTGGTGGATCTTTGTACTAGAAGGAGTTTCTATCGATCAGAAGTTGCTACTGTCTTGAAAGATGTTGAAATTTTATCTTCTGTTTTTCCTCTTTTTCATTAGTCTTTGTTAATCGGGAGGCTAATTGGGCAGCACATGTTAGTGCCTGTGTAGCTTCCATTCATAGGGCAGATTTCTTTTGGCCTAACCCACCTGGATTCTTGCTGCACAGTCTGCAGCATGACTGTACTTTCATAACCTAATGAAGCTGTTACTTTGATGCACAAAAAAAAAATGATAGACTGTAGCCAAAAGAAGTTTGCCATGAAATTTGATTTAACTTAGAGTGGTAATGGGTTACAACTGAAAATTAAGTCCGACTTTATTCTATCAAAATTATATGAAAAAACTTTTAATTTTTGCTATGAAATTTTCACATATGTAAATTCTCAATTTAATGTTCATAGAGGTCAAAACAGGGGAAGATTTGCATAGGTTTGAAAAATAGATCCATTCTTGCAAAGGGTATGTATATCTTTTTACATGAGATTTAACACCGTTAAGTACTTCAAACAGAATAAGGGTTATTCATTACTTCATATTTGAAAAAGAGGTTCAATCTTGCAAAGTTCTAAAGAGAGTTTCATTTTCAGAATTAGTATAAAAAAAAGTCTAGTTTTGCAATTGCTCCAATCAGAAAAGCCTACCATTTACATACATATACATGATTTTGACAGAAATATATTGTACCATAAATACCTGATTTCAGTTTATCTTTACCATACGTACAAAGATTTAGGTGAAAGAAGTAATATATAAACTAGTAATATATCAGTTTATAACAATCACGTGAATAGGATCAAACAAATCCGCAAGGTTTGCATTTGTTTAGGGAAACGGAAGGAATTGATTGTTCCTTGCTAACTTGGTCATGGTTCAAGTCTATAAAAGCAAAGCATCACAGCGCGACAAACCATCATGATCAAGAAACCAATAGTCTCTCTACCTTCAAATCCTTCAATGGCGCCAGTCCCTGCTGCGTCTTCCAGGAAGGCTCTTGCCTTCATCGGTTATCCCGCTGCTGCTGGCTCTCCTAGCCGCTCCGATGGCATCGGCAACCAGGGTGGCCACCAGCTTCTCGCTGGACGCCGGAAGCTCAGGCTGTTGCGGCAAAGTTAATGTCTGCGACGAGAAGCGGTGCGGGGCAATATGTGCCGTCACTGGCATCAACAGCGTTGGAAAGTGCACGACCATCGCCGGCGTCCCGTACTGTTGCTTCACTCCTTAATCGTCAATGTCCATTGTCGGTGCCAACAACCAACTTGTTCATTAATTTGTTCCATCGCTTGCTTAGCATGTGATTTACTGAGAAACCGATTTTTAATATAATTAAGCGCGTGGTTGTGGCTCAAAATCTTACATCTGTGCTATAAACATGTAGATTTTGCTATATTACATTTTATTTGACGAGGTCACATACATACCCCGTAGGCTTCACCTTTTGAGATTTCTACAAGACACGGTGGCATAGCTGATTTTGAATCTGTGTTTGAGTCGAGGACGACTTCAAATCAAACGAAGAAAGATGATGAGACCATATACATACCTCCATGGCCTCCACCTTTTATGATTTCACGAGGGTATATTGGAGTACCACTTTTATATTCTGAACTTGAGTCGAGGACAACTCTAATTAAGTGAGTAAAAATGACGTGGACATCATATCCTCTGATGAGGACGTCAATGGAAATATTCGCACATGGAGGATTTAAACTGCAAAACGATACAAACTTACAACAAAAGCCACGACTTCATACGAAATACAATTTGGGTGTTTAAGTACATTCTAGAAAACTCATCAAGTCTACTTTCGAATGGATCCAACCTCACCTTCATATCATATTCGAGTCAGCGACAATTATCGTTCTAATTCAGAAGGTGCTGCATCACCCCAACTTGGACCGATGGCCCGTGTATCAAGTTGAGCCTATTAGGGGCGCGTCCTAGGGTTTGAGGACGACCACAGCACCCTCTGGTCGTCCTCCACCCTATTTAAAAGTCTCAGCCGTCAATAAAATAGACTTGGGTTTTCTTTTGTTATAGTTTAGCTCTTATGAAAACTTTCTGATCTTCAGTTGTGTCCAACGGCCACCTGTTAGACAGCTTTGAGAATCCCATATTGTGAGAGATTCTTGGTTTGCCATATCTTGTTCTTACTTATTCTTCGATTACTTGCAGGAATCAATCATCGTGATCAGATTGATCTTGTTGTCCAGCACGATCAATAACTATTCGGAGTTGGTTCTGCGATTGCTAAAGCGCACACGACTTGTTTGTTTGTAGTCGGATCGTGAGGGTTGACTCCACCAAATCGATAGTTATCACCTCACTGAAAGATCGGACACCTCAAGTCCTATCAAGTGGTATCAGAGCCAGGTTGCTCGGTGAGATTTATCCCATCTCGTTTATCGTTTCATTTATTTTCTCAGTGTCCACATAAAAGCCATACAAATTTTTTTTGAATCATTCCGCTGTCCTATACCCTTTGAGCATGTGCATCACTATTTTCAGTAATTTACGTTGTTAAATTCATGGTTGCATCATCGTGTCGTGTTGCTGGTCTTTGCGTTTAATCCATTAGAGTTTCGAGTTCTTGTCACGTTTCTGGCTCATATCTACAATATAAGGAAGAAATCAATCCAGATCTGAATTTGTTGCAAATAACAGATTCGGTTACCAAATTTTAGTGCGAAAGAAAACAAACATATCTCTACGATCTGTTGTTTGTTTGGCACATTTTTATACAACCTGAAAAGATCTCCGTGTTATCTTTCCAACGGATCCACACTTGCCATAAAATAACACTCGAGTGTGTCGCAATCGCAAAAGAGATTTGCGATATCCTATCTGCTATCTACTAGCTGCACTTTTGTTTATCTCTATTTCATTCCATCACAAAAAAACAGAGGGAGAGAAAAAGAAAAGAAAAGAAAAGGAAAGGAAAAAAGAGAGAAGTTGCAGAAAAAGAAAGTCAAAGAATTGAAAAAAAAGAGAGAAGTGCTGCGTGTTTTAGTTGCTACTGTCCTGAGCCTTTTGTATCATTTGTTAGATTATCTTTGTGTCTAGGCTCGCGTCTCTAGCAAGATTTAGCTTAGGAACAGCACCATACCGTTGTTGAACACTTATTCAACTTTGCATTTGCTGATTTGATTGTGCTAATCCTTGCTACAAATTGAAACTGTCCAAGCTCTAAAGATTACTACAACAAACAGGTTTTGTGTATCTGACAATCGCTCCACCAATCTTTGTAGGTTGACATCGTTGATTGCAAATCACCCCTGCTGGTTTGGTAAGAACATGTAAGAACTTGGTTGAGCAAGCTTGAGAAAAATTGAGTTGCACAAAACCTAGCTCGTTATCAATTTGTTTTGCTATTTACTAACCATGATAGGCACAATAAAAAAAGGAGCTGGTGGTTTACACCCTCACTAAGATGTGCAAATGCTTCAACATGAGGTAAATGATGATATTTTGCAAGTCATCAGTTCGTCAATACCTTCTTTTGCAAAGAAATTTGATCCTCATGCATACATTGATTGGGAACTAAATGTAGATAAAGAATTTGATGCACATGACTTGTCTGAAAAAAAAAAATTTACATTGCCTCGAATGTTTTGACTGAAAGTGCTTTGCTTGAATAGAAATACATTTGTAGGCACAATAAAGTTCTAGAATCTTGGAAAGACTTCAAATGTCATTTTAGAGATGTCTTTATTCCTGCATATTATGCTGATCATTTGTGTGCCAAATTAGACAACTTGAGACAGAATAGTATGACTGTTAAACAATACTTTCATGACTTTAAGATTTGTGTCATTTTTGGTGGCTTAGATGAATGCCGGGAAGATAAAATCAATAGGTTTATGAATGGTCTCAATTCTAAAATCTAAATTTTGCTCATCTCTAAAACTTACTCACTTTCACACCTGTATTTGCTTGCTTGTATTGCTGAAAATCAGCTTTTATCATCTAAAAATACAAGCATCAATAATCACCATCAAAAAATTGTGGAATGTATTGCTGATGTGCCTTTGTCACAAGGGAAATGTGATAAAGAAGAGTTGTGTGATACTTTATCTCTTATTAAAACAGCACAACTAGATAGAGAGCACTCTTCTGTTTCTTGCCCTGTGCCTAACATCGGGCAGGAGAGTGAGAAAAAGACTAAAGAAGACGTTATGCTAGTTGATGCGATAATAGATATTAATGCTTGCGTGCTGCCTACTATATTCTAGGAGAGTAAGAAAAATGAAACACACTGTGAATCCCTCACCACATCTCGATCCTCTCATGCTGCTTGTGTTGAACTGCAATTGCCCAATGTTCATCCTACTGTTCTGTAAAGCTTAGTTGAGTCTCCCAAAACTTATGCTTTGTTTCGTAATACATATTTGTCCTATAATTGTATCAAATTGTGTGACCAAGTTTTGTTCATCGCGAAAACACAATTAGTGTATGGAGTAGAAAATGTTGTTCTTGAGTACACACATGTGGAGAATAAGCATTTTTATTGCGCTGATTTGAATGATGCAAAGTTAGAGCTCATATCTTTTTTAACTTCTTTAGGTTATATTGAATTTGATGCTCCTTGTAACCTGAATTATTTAGAGAAGAGATTATTTCAGAATTGTAATTCGCAACATTTTAGCAATTGTGTTTTTATGCTATTGGCAAATACGATGACATTGGAGATTTTTTAGTATCTAAAATAGTCATTTGTACTAATCTGAAATACCCTTTTGAAATGCAAAAACGGGATCTAACAATAGCATGTACTAACACTAATAATGCTTTGCAAAGTTTCTCTACTTTTGTGATCTCTCAACAGCAGCAGCTCATGAAGAAGGAGAAGTTGCTGTTGTGGCCAAGCTACGTGCTCATTCCCTGTTCCAACATGACAGCAAGAAATTGTTTCGACCACTGGATCAAGCTGAGGACGGCTAGCTGTAAAGAAGGAAAGAATGATGAGATCTTTGTGGCACTACTTGACTGCTTCAAAATACCCTCGTGGCCGCCACCCCTTATGATTTTTGGAGTGCACGGTGGAGTGGCGGTTCTCCAATCTGACCTTAGTCGAGAACGACTTCAAAAAAAAGCGAGGGAAGATGATGAGGTTACATACATACCCCTGTGGCTTCTACCTTTTGAGATTTCTACAAGGCACGGTGGCATAGCTGGTTTTGAATCTGTGCTTGAGTCGAGGACGACTCCAAATCAAGTGGGAGAGAGTGATGAGACCACATACATACCTCCATGGCCTCCACCCTTTATAATTTTACGAGGGCATATTAGAGTGGCACTTTTACATTCTGAACTTGAGTTGAGTATGACTCTAATTTAAGTGGGTAAGGATGATGTGGACATCATATCCTCTGATGAGGACGTCAATGGAAATATTCACACATAGCGGATTCGGACTGCAAAACAGTACAAACTTGCAACAAAAGCCACGACTTAATATGAAATCCAATTTAGGTGTTTAAGTATATTCTGGAAAGATCATCAAGTCTACTTTCGAATGGATCCAACCTCACTTTCATATCACATCCGAGTCAGCGACAATTGTCGTTCTAATTCAGAAGGTGCTGCATCACCCCAACTTGAGCCGATGGCCTGTGTATCAAGTTGAGCCCATTAGGGGCGCATTCTAGGGTTTGAGGACGACCCCAGCACCCCCTGGTCGTCCTCCACCCTATTTAAAAGTCCCAGTCGTCACCAAAAAGACTTGGGTTTTCTTTTGTTATAGTTTAGCTCTTATGCAAACTTTCTGATCTTCAGTTGTGTCCAACGACCACCCGTTAGACAGCTTTAAAACCTCATATTGTGAGAGATTCCTGGTTTACCACATCTTGTTCTTGCTTGTTATTCGATTGCTTGCAGGAATTGATCTTCGTGATCAGGTTGATCTTGCTGTCCAGCACGGTCAATAACTATTCAGAGTTGGTTCTGCGATTGCTAAGGCGCACACGATCTGTTCGTTTGTAGTCGGATCGTGAGGGTCGACTCCACCAAATCAATAGTTATCACCTCACTCAAAGATCAGCACCTCAAGTCCTATCATTATTCAAGTCCTATCATTATTCTTATTCATTAAACATGATATGTCCTCTCCAACTGCAAAACGTGGGATTCCTTCCCATGGAAGCATATTTGGTATATGAAATGTCCTTACAAAGTGAAGCAGTTCATGTGGAGATTGTCACATGACAGTTTACCCCTAAAAAGAAAAATTCAAGATCGGAGAATGGGTATTGATACAAGATGCCCCTTGTGCCTTTGGCTGGATGAGGATGGAGGACATATTTTTCCGAAATGCAAGTATGCTCGAGGGGTTTGGAGAGAAATATTGATTGAAGATAAAAGGTTGATTTTGCTCACTGCCTCATCATCCCAAGAGATGTTAGATTGATTTGGAGTTGGGATACAGACTTGCAACTGAAGATTGTATTACTACTAGAGTCTTTTTAAAATATATCAAATGATGTTGTTTCACCTCCTGGGAGGTAAGACATGAATTCGATCTCAACCGTTGATTGTATAAGGAAGCATGTCCTGATTACCGTCACCCACCAAAACTCATTAATAACTTTTTAAATTGAATTATTTAGCAATTAATAGTTATTAAAAAAGTTTATCTGCTAGGAGGTAAAAAAACAATTTATGCCTCGAGATCAACACAAATGAGCCATTTATATTTATTTGAGTCTATTTTAAAATCTGCCTACTATTATGGAAGTTGTGGTCTTGTCGGAATGAAGTAAATTCTGGGGAGCAAAGCAAACCACCTGGTGCGGTTGTGAGACTGGTATTACGAAGCTATTCAGACATATGTGACATACGACATTCCAAGATGGGCCATGCACAATGTGATGGAAGATGGAAATTACCAGCACAAGATTTTCTGAAAATAAATGTAGATGGTTCTTTCCATGAAGCAGCTGGAACAGGAGGATGGGGCTTTGTTATACTGGATGATCTTGGCTCTGTTATTCCATGAAGCGCTGGCAAAATTGATCATTGTAATGATGCACTACACGCGGAAGTGACATCGACTTTACAAGCACTGTATTTCAAGAATTGAACTAGAGATCTTAAATTCTTCATTTCAAGAATGCGCTAATCTCCAAGTCTTTGGACCTTTCAAAAAATGGTGTTCTTATTAGAGATCTTAAATTCTTCATTTGTACAGAATTTGTGAATGTTTATGTTTTACATTCTCCTAGAAACTGTAATGTTGTAGCTGATAGACTTGCTAAGTTAGGTGCAGGTTTAGAATTCGGTGCTTTCAGGATTTGGCATTATATTGTACCTGATCTTGTATCTGAACTAGTAGCCACCGATTTGGCACTGGCCAGATGTTAATGGAAACTAGTTTCCTTAAAAAAAACTACAGGTTTCACAAAAGGCCCTGCAACTACACAACACTTGCCTTATGTTCTCACTATCTCCATTCTCGTCCAGTCGTCATCGCCCGTACGAGGACAGCTAGCTCCCTCCAGGCTCTATTCCCTCCCCGTCCCGGGCGGCAGCCAGGGGCAGTGCGCCACTACTCCAGCGGCCGGAGATGGCCATCCTTCTCGTCACGGCTCTCTTCGTCTGGGAACTGTGTTAGACACCCAAAAACCGGCCTTATCGAAGTGTTGGATACAATGCCGAAGTCTTCGGCAAGCTCTCTCGGGTTTAGACATTTCGCTCAACGGAGTGTCCGGCACTGTATCAGACTGTTCGGTAAGCCCTCTCGGGTTTAAGCACTTGACCCACCGGAGTGTCCGGCACATTGCCAGACTGTCCGGTAAACCCTCTCAGGTTCGGTGTTTTTGTACACCAAAGTGTCCGACATAACACCAGAGTGTCCGGCAGGCTCTATCGGGTTTCTCGGATTTACACGACGAATCCTCTAACGTCACACCAGAGACTTCGGTCACCGAAGTGTCCGGTAGTGTCGATTTAGAAAAGTTTTCAGCAGATCGATTTCAAATTATTTTTTAACTTGAGAGATTCGTTGCCCTGTGGATAAGACCATCCCATCTCTTTATAGAGGCCCATAGGGTATCACAATCGATCAAACCATTGCTTTTACATTTTGCATTTCTCTGACCCTAATCCCCCTCACTCAACCTTCGTTTTGCTGTTTTTTCTTCGTTTCGACGACGATCGAAGGCGATCCGGCTGGTCTGATCGAGCCCGGATCAACCTTAGACGATCCTCCTCCGATGGGTCCCTTCTGAAGCGGGATTTTCTAGGTGATGTCTCAAACTCGGCGTTGAAGAAACGCCGACGTTCTCGCACATGGACGTGCGAGCGGTGCGTTCGCCCCTGGACCTGATTTCGACGTGAACACGGTGGCTTGCTCCTTGGGTGAGATGAGGCTGTCTTGTTGGTTCTTGAACTCCATGTAGGCTCAGAGAAAGTAGCAGAACTACCGCAATGCCAGTTCCCGAGTACAGGGCGTCTCGTCTGTGCAGCTGTGATGACCGATGAGTGTCCTGTTTTTCTTCCATTTTACGCTGCTGATGATTCATTTCGAACGATCCTCCATTCTTTTGTGCCTGCAGTCCTATTCTGTTTTTCAGTTCAGTACTGTTCCTAGCCTGTCTCTCAGCTGAGTACCGGAATGTGTTCAATTCTGAGTATTTCTGAGTATGATTTTCAGTTCAGTACTGTTCCATTCATACTGTACGATCGATTAAACTTTGAGACACAGCCACGCATACGTGTATACGTAAGTCAACTGCTGAGTTCACTAGGCTATAGACGCTTCAGATGTAAAAGTACTTTTGTTTCTAACACCATTTGCAGATGTTCGCCGTGAAGAGCAATGGCTATAGATGACAATCACCCACAGATAAATGATAATAAATGAGGAACCTGGGAACAGAACCTTGCAACAACAGAAAAGAATGCATAGCCACTGGTGATTTTGTCAAATTGGAAAGGGGCAATATATCCTTTTTTTTTCATGCAAAAGTTGCATGGAAATCATATTCTCAAATCATAGTCCATTGCTTAGGAAAGCAATCTATGATTATGAGTACAGCCAATTTGTTTTTCCATTTGATGCATATCAAATTCATACTTGATTCTGGCTCAGTATATATAGAAATACATACTCCCTCCGTCTCGCTGTAAGTGATATTTTTGATTTTTTAAAATCAACCTGTGACCATTCATCTTATTCAAAAAAATTGCGAAAATACAAAAATAAATAATATTTTCATAAAATTTTTGAATAAGATGAAGGTCAAAGGTTGATTTCAAATAGTCAAAAACATTACTTATAGTGGGACAAAAAGAGTACGATCTTACATGAAAAAGGAAACAATGTAGAGATGGAAGAAAATAACGAGTCATATATTGAAATAAATACATTTCAAATTACTACATAGCAGAGAAGCTAAAATGTCATCGTCCCATAAATGGAAAAAAAAACAAAGCATCTTTCTCAGATGGTAGACACCGCTGGCATTCATTCCATCACAAGCTCCATCACTGATATCTGAATATCAGGTAACTGGAAGGAACCAGCTACTGATCTGCAAAGTTGGGAGCTACCCACCTTGCACGGCAGATTGCCCACATAAATCCTGAAAGGCATCCCCATTGGTGGCTCATCAGGTTCTACTGTATTTTTATGTTTACATTGAACTCTTTCTGTGATTTCCTACAGGTGGAAGCAAATCAAGATACTTCATTATCAAGCTGAAAGACTGTAACAGCACTATAGGAAATGGATAACTTGTCTTGGTTGGAGAAATTACTTCAGTTGGAGCAATGGCAATCTGGGGCGTGATCCACGTGCAGCACACATCATCCCAAACTTGAACACATGGCAGCCCAAGAGCACATGGCACGTGTCAGCCGCTCGGCACCAGCTCCTGCTCAAGCAACACAAGTTCGAAGCCCAAGAGCGATCAAGCCCAACAAGGTTGTCTTTGGCCCGGAATGGGTCCAGACTAGGAAAATGGCGTGAGTAAGTAGCTGAGAGTATCTGAGAGTATAGGAATGAGGAAAGAGCTATGGAAGAACAAACTACTGTAATCACTTTCTTGTTGTTCAGTTATCCCTAAACCCTACCTTCTTCCTCAAGAATTATTAATTGGAGAGTGTGGCTTACAAAGAGGCTCTCTCCTGATTTTGGTAGGCAAAGGTCCTGTAAACGAAGTAGGTCATGCCGAAATGCCTAGCATCCATCCATAGAGAAGCTGGTCTCCCGCCCGACGAACAGGACGTGGTCGGAAAAGTTCAGTCTGTCCCTCTTCACCACTGTAGATCTCGGCCTTCCTCCTCCTGCAGCGCGCGCACCGACATGGAAAATGCGCGAGCAAGCTCCTCGATGGTTCTGTCGACACTTCGCTTGCAGTTGTAGTAGTCCCTGTCGACTTGAACAAACACCCAGAGCAGCTCCCCGCACGACTCCACGAGGTAGCTCGACTGAAATACCCCCTGCCCCGGATCATTCTGCATCATCCTCCATCAGGGCCGAGCTTGGGGGTGTGCCACCGGTGCGACGGAACAGGGCCCCAAGTTTCAGGGGCCCCTAATTTTTTTTCCTCTCGGTATATCTTGAGTAGCAGGAAACAGGCCGCCAGTCTTGACTCTTGAGCAGAGCAGCAGGAAGCAGGCCGCCGGTATGTATACGCATATAAATACAAGGCCTGATACACGCACTAGCAGGCCCACGAATGGATCACGTCACCAGGCCACGAACGGTAGTTACAAAAGAACTGAACGGACGCAAGTTCCGCGATCGGCGATCCAAATTCCAATTTCCAAAATTTTCGTGATAGACTGATAGGCAAGGCGAGGACCTGGGAGTCTGCTGCCGTGACACGCCGCTGTGTGAGATTGCCGTGAACGCCACCGTCGCCGTGATCCAACCATCCAGGCCGGCAACCAGATATATAGAAGTATCGCACGTCCGCACGGCCTGCCTGACCTGAGACCTGTGCTTTCTTGTTAGGGTAAGCCATTATTATAAAATTTTAATTATTGTGGTATAGTTTGGTAATTGTCTGATTACTTAATAGGATGATTAGTTTTTATTGTGTAATTAATTCTATTATTAGATTCATTAGTTAAAATCATTAATTGTTAATTTTATTATTTTATGCTTTCATCTAGTGTTGAATTATTGAAGTCATGTCCTCGGCAAATCGATCTAGAAAATATGAGTCTGGTAGCCAAAAGCGTAAAAAAAGACAAAGAGTAGAAGATTTAACTCAATCTCAAAAAGGAGCTATGGATAAATTTATAGTGAAGGAATCACAAGTGTCCTCTGCGATTGATCATGGCTCTGTACTTAATAGCGATGATCATACAGATGGTCAACCACAAAATGAAAATGAAAATATTGATGCGGCTGAAGAAGTCATTGGAGATAGCCCAGATGGTGATACTAGTGGAGCAACTAATATTGATGTTAATTTTAATAATTTACCGGCTGAGGATGTTAGGGATTCTTTTCAACCTGACATATTTGATCCAAGATATTGGGATTCACTTGATTCTAAACAGATCGATATTTTAGCACAAAAGGGTCCTAAAAGAGATCTATCAATTCAGAAAGGTCCCAAGGATAGATACTCTAGAAGGTTTTCTGCACTCTTTTACACTAGA